>CM077797.1:1876342-2112007 GCA_039737535.1 Lagodon rhomboides
CTAGTGACCAAATTCGACTTCAAGAACAAGGAAAACCACGTTATCCATCATATTTATCCTAATTCAAACATTCTGAGGCATGAAAGTTGTTTGTTTAAGCCATTTTCACTTTTTGGGATCCACTCACTTCCAGGTCCCGGATCCCTGGTGTCCTCTCCACTCTCGCTGGACAGGTAAGGTATGGAAGAAGAGGAAGAAAAGAGATCGGGCTCTGCATCAGACTCTCCTGAGGATGAGGATGAGGATGAGGATGGGGATGAGGATGAGAATAAGGAGCTTTCCTCCATCTCCTCAGCAGTTGCAAGCTGCATGATTTCATCAAGCGCCTCTGCCACTGAGAACCTTCGCTTCATGTTGCTCCTTCGTGCTCCAGGAATGAAATGAGCAAACAGCCAAGCTACTACTTGGTTGTGACAGGATTCCAGCCAGGTGCAGTTTTTGTTTTTTGTTTTTTTTCAGTGACCTCTTTGAAGCACACCGCCTGTCCTGGGTCATCTCCAGGACGCGTGCGTGCGAGAGTGGAGAGGACACCAGGGATCCGGGACCTGGAAGTGAGTGGATCTCAAAAAGTGGGAAAGTCTGGATGCCAACTAACCAAGAGACGACCCACTATGTTCCTTCTTCCAGAGGATGTAGTCTGGGGTTGACACGGTACGCGATCAGCAGGATTAGTAGTGTGGAATCGGTGTTTGAGCTTTTTTTCACCCCGGAGATCACCAGCATTATTGTCCACATGACCAATATAAATGGCAGACGTGCAGCCCGCAACTGGACTGATGTCGATGACACAGACATCAGAGCCTACATCGGCCTCGTAATTTTGGCAGGTGTCTACCAGTCCAGGGGAGAGGCAACCCTCAGCCTGTGGGACTGTGTGCGTGTGTGTGCTCCAAGGGGTAACTGTCACATGTGATCATTTTTTTCATAATATATTCACTTGTGGGTCCACAAAATCCCGTCCTGCTGGATGGACTGAACTTTATCACATTTCTACTCATCTTCACATGTGAGCGTGCGAGAAAGGGAACCATGTTCATACTTACTTGAAAGAGTTCATGTTGTGTATGGCTGTGTGGTGTGTGACATTGCAAGTTCTGCAATAAAGTCAAGCCGGACAAATGGTCTGTCTACTTCAAAGACACATGAAACAAAACACACACACACTCCCCGCACATGCAAAGGCCTACAATGGAGAAATGGCTGATTTTAGTGGTGAACAGTAAAAATGACTACTTTTACTATTTTTCTGAAAAATGAAACCCCAACATCACAGAATGCATGATTATATTTTGCAATGCCTATGAGATTAAAAAATGTGGTTTTAATGGGAGTTAATGGGACATTTTTGTCCACTAGTAGCCTTAAAGGGTAGTACATTTTAAATCTGCTGCTACACAAAAACTAAAAATGCATAAAAGTCAATATTTTGAATAATCCTTGACATATCCAAGACTGATTTGAAAACAATCGCCCTGCACACCCAACATTAGCTTCATGGAAAATAACTCATTTTTTGTGAGATTTTTTTTGCAAAAAATATAAGCATTGTGTAATCAAACTGACATTTAAAGTGTTATAATACTGATTATTATTCAATATTTGATAGTTTTGATAAGGACAGAAGTTGATCTAAAGATTTAACCCAAAAAAGCATAAAAAATATTAATCTGTACTATTTTTATAGCAGTTTTTAGAAGTGGACATTTTTGTCCTCTAATGGCTTTAAAAGGTAGTAAATCTGGCAGACTATGTTCTATTGCTCTATTATAAAAATTAAGGGTTGAATTAAAAAAATTGTCAAAAAAGAGACCTTGTAACAAAAATGTATGCCATATGCCCTAACACAGACAAAATAATGGCCAAATGAAGAGGAAAATTTTACTGAAATGGACAAAAATGTCCCCAGTGATGACAGAGGGTTAAGCCATTTTCAGGGAGCTGCGGCTTGAATCATGTTTGACTGCGAAAATAGGCTTCTGGCGTTCGGAGACGCTCAGATCTGTAGGATTTGACTTTGTTATCAAAAGTGAGCTATCATATCCAAATCTGCAGTATTTGACTTTCTCACCAAAAGTGAGCTAGTGACCAAATTCGACTTCAAGAACAAGGAAAACCACGTTATCCATCATATTTATCCTAATTCAAACATTCTGAGGCATGAAAGTTGTTTGTTTAAGCCATTTTCAGGGAGTTGCAGCTTATACCATGTTTGACTGCGAAAATCGGCTTCTGACGCTGAGAGACGCTCAAATCTGCAGTATTTGACTTTATCATCAAAAGTGAGCTAGTGACCAAATTCGACTTCAAGAACAAGGAAAACCACGTTATCCATCATATTTATCCTAATTCAAACATTCTGAGGCATGAAAGTTGTTTGTTTAAGCCATTTTCAGGGAGTTGCAGCTTATCCCATGTTTGACTGCGAAAATCGGCTTCTCTCGCTGAGAGACGCTCAAATCTGCAGTATTTGACTTTATCATCAAAAGTGAGCTAGTGACCAAATTCGACTTCAAGAACAAGGAAAACCACGTTATCCATCATATTTATCCTAATTCAAACATTCTGAGGCATGAAAGTTGTTTGTTTAAGCCATTTTCAGGGAGTTGCAGCTTATCCCATGTTTGACTGCGAAAATCGGCTTCTCTCGCTGAGAGACGCTCAAATCTGCAGTATTTGACTTTATCATCAAAAGTGATCTAGTGACCAAATTCGACTTCAAGAACAAGGAAAACCACGTTATCCATCATATTTATCCTAATTCAAACATTCTGAGGCATGAAAGTTGTTTGTTTAAGCCATTTTCAGGGAGTTGCAGCTTATCCCATGTTTGACTGCGAAAATCGGCTTCTCTCGCTGAGAGACGCTCAAATCTGCAGTATTTGACTTTATCATCAAAAGTGATCTAGTGACCAAATTCGACTTCAAGAACAAGGAAAACCACGTTATCCATCATATTTATCCTAATTCAAACATTCTGAGGCATGAAAGTTGTTTGTTTAAGCCATTTTCAGGGAGTTGCAGCTTATCCCATGTTTGACTGCGAAAATCGGCTTCTCTCGCTGAGAGACGCTCAAATCTGCAGTATTTGACTTTATCATCAAAAGTGAGCTAGTGACCAAATTCGACTTCAAGAACAAGGAAAACCACGTTATCCATCATATTTATCCTAATTCAAACATTCTGAGGCATGAAAGTTGTTTGTTTAAGCCATTTTCAGGGAGTTGCAGCTTATCCCATGTTTGACTGCGAAAATCGGCTTCTGACGCTCGGAGAGGCTCAAATCTGCAGTATTTGACTTTATCATCAAAAGTGAGCTAGTGACCAAATTCGACTTCAAGAACAAGGAAAACCACGTTATCCATCATATTTATCCTAATTCAAACATTCTGAGGCATGAAAGTTGTTTGTTTAAGCCATTTTCAGGGAGTTGCAGCTTATACCATGTTTGACTGCGAAAATCGGCTTCTGACGCTCTGAGAGCGCTCAAATCTGCAGTATTTGACTTTATCATCAAAAGTGAGCTAGTGACCAAATTCGACTTCAAGAACAAGGAAAACCACGTTATCCATCATATTTATCCTAATTCAAACATTCTGAGGCATGAAAGTTGTTTGTTTAAGCCATTTTCAGGGAGTTACAGCTTATACCATGTTTGACTGCGAAAATCGGCTTCTCTCGCTGAGAGACGCTCAAATCTGCAGTATTTGACTTTATCATCAAAAGTGAGCTAGTGACCAAATTCGACTTCAAGAACAAGGAAAACCACGTTATCCATCATATTTATCCTAATTCAAACATTCTGAGGCATGAAAGTTGTTTGTTTAAGCCATTTTCAGGGAGTTACAGCTTATACCATGTTTGACTGCGAAAATCGGCTTCTCTCGCTGAGAGACGCTCAAATCTGCAGTATTTGACTTTATCATCAAAAGTGAGCTAGTGACCAAATTCGACTTCAAGAACAAGGAAAACCACGTTATCCATCATATTTATCCTAATTCAAACATTCTGAGGCATGAAAGTTGTTTGTTTAAGCCATTTTCAGGGAGTTACAGCTTATACCATGTTTGACTGCGAAAATCGGCTTCTCTCGCTGAGAGACGCTCAAATCTGCAGTATTTGACTTTATCATCAAAAGTGAGCTAGTGACCAAATTCGACTTCAAGAACAAGGAAAACCACGTTATCCATCATATTTATCCTAATTCAAACATTCTGAGGCATGAAAGTTGTTTGTTTAAGCCATTTTCAGGGAGTTACAGCTTATACCATGTTTGACTGCGAAAATCGGCTTCTGCTCGCTGAGAGACGCTCAAATCTGCAGTATTTGACTTTATCATCAAAAGTGAGCTAGTGACCAAATTCGACTTCAAGAACAAGGAAAACCACGTTATCCATCATATTTATCCTAATTCAAACATTCTGAGGCATGAAAGTTGTTTGTTTAAGCCATTTTCAGGGAGTTACAGCTTATACCATGTTTGACTGCGAAAATCGGCTTCTCTCGCTGAGAGACGCTCAAATCTGCAGTATTTGACTTTATCATCAAAAGTGAGCTAGTGACCAAATTCGACTTCAAGAACAAGGAAAACCACGTTATCCATCATATTTATCCTAATTCAAACATTCTGAGGCATGAAAGTTGTTTGTTTAAGCCATTTTCAGGGAGTTACAGCTTATACCATGTTTGACTGCGAAAATCGGCTTCTGACGCTCTGAGAGGCTCAAATCTGCAGTATTTGACTTTATCATCAAAAGTGAGCTAGTGACCAAATTCGACTTCAAGAACAAGGAAAACCACGTTATCCATCATATTTATCCTAATTCAAACATTCTGAGGCATGAAAGTTGTTTGTTTAAGCCATTTTCAGGGAGTTACAGCTTATACCATGTTTGACTGCGAAAATCGGCTTCTCTCGCTGAGAGACGCTCAAATCTGCAGTATTTGACTTTATCATCAAAAGTGAGCTAGTGACCAAATTCGACTTCAAGAACAAGGAAAACCACGTTATCCATCATATTTATCCTAATTCAAACATTCTGAGGCATGAAAGTTGTTTGTTTAAGCCATTTTCAGGGAGTTACAGCTTATACCATGTTTGACTGCGAAAATCGGCTTCTGACGCTCTGAGAGCGCTCAAATCTGCAGTATTTGACTTTATCATCAAAAGTGAGCTAGTGACCAAATTCGACTTCAAGAACAAGGAAAACCACGTTATCCATCATATTTATCCTAATTCAAACATTCTGAGGCATGAAAGTTGTTTGTTTAAGCCATTTTCAGGGAGTTACAGCTTATACCATGTTTGACTGCGAAAATCGGCTTCTCTCGCTGAGAGACGCTCAAATCTGCAGTATTTGACTTTATCATCAAAAGTGAGCTAGTGACCAAATTCGACTTCAAGAACAAGGAAAACCACGTTATCCATCATATTTATCCTAATTCAAACATTCTGAGGCATGAAAGTTGTTTGTTTAAGCCATTTTCAGGGAGTTACAGCTTATACCATGTTTGACTGCGAAAATCGGCTTCTGACGCTCTGAGAGCGCTCAAATCTGCAGTATTTGACTTTATCATCAAAAGTGAGCTAGTGACCAAATTCGACTTCAAGAACAAGGAAAACCACGTTATCCATCATATTTATCCTAATTCAAACATTCTGAGGCATGAAAGTTGTTTGTTTAAGCCATTTTCAGGGAGTTACAGCTTATACCATGTTTGACTGCGAAAATCGGCTTCTGACTCGCTGAGAGACGCTCAAATCTGCAGTATTTGACTTTATCATCAAAAGTGAGCTAGTGACCAAATTCGACTTCAAGAACAAGGAAAACCACGTTATCCATCATATTTATCCTAATTCAAACATTCTGAGGCATGAAAGTTGTTTGTTTAAGCCATTTTCAGGGAGTTACAGCTTATACCATGTTTGACTGCGAAAATCGGCTTCTGACGCTCGAGAGACGCTCAAATCTGCAGTATTTGACTTTATCATCAAAAGTGAGCTAGTGACCAAATTCGACTTCAAGAACAAGGAAAACCACGTTATCCATCATATTTATCCTAATTCAAACATTCTGAGGCATGAAAGTTGTTTGTTTAAGCCATTTTCAGGGAGTTACAGCTTATACCATGTTTGACTGCGAAAATCGGCTTCTCTCGCTGAGAGACGCTCAAATCTGCAGTATTTGACTTTATCATCAAAAGTGAGCTAGTGACCAAATTCGACTTCAAGAACAAGGAAAACCACGTTATCCATCATATTTATCCTAATTCAAACATTCTGAGGCATGAAAGTTGTTTGTTGTAAAGCCATTTTCAGGGAGTTACAGCTTATACCATGTTTGACTGCGAAAATCGGCTTCTGACGCTCGGAGAGGCTCAAATCTGCAGTATTTGACTTTATCATCAAAAGTGAGCTAGTGACCAAATTCGACTTCAAGAACAAGGAAAACCACGTTATCCATCATATTTATCCTAATTCAAACATTCTGAGGCATGAAAGTTGTTTGTTTAAGCCATTTTCAGGGAGTTACAGCTTATACCATGTTTGACTGCGAAAATCGGCTTCTCTCGCTGAGAGACGCTCAAATCTGCAGTATTTGACTTTATCATCAAAAGTGAGCTAGTGACCAAATTCGACTTCAAGAACAAGGAAAACCACGTTATCCATCATATTTATCCTAATTCAAACATTCTGAGGCATGAAAGTTGTTTGTTTAAGCCATTTTCAGGGAGTTACAGCTTATACCATGTTTGACTGCGAAAATCGGCTTCTGACGCTCTGAGAGGCTCAAATCTGCAGTATTTGACTTTATCATCAAAAGTGAGCTAGTGACCAAATTCGACTTCAAGAACAAGGAAAACCACGTTATCCATCATATTTATCCTAATTCAAACATTCTGAGGCATGAAAGTTGTTTGTTTAAGCCATTTTCAGGGAGTTACAGCTTATACCATGTTTGACTGCGAAAATCGGCTTCTGACGCTCGGAGAGGCTCAAATCTGCAGTATTTGACTTTATCATCAAAAGTGAGCTAGTGACCAAATTCGACTTCAAGAACAAGGAAAACCACGTTATCCATCATATTTATCCTAATTCAAACATTCTGAGGCATGAAAGTTGTTTGTTTAAGCCATTTTCAGGGAGTTACAGCTTATACCATGTTTGACTGCGAAAATCGGCTTCTGACGCTCTGAGAGCGCTCAAATCTGCAGTATTTGACTTTATCATCAAAAGTGAGCTAGTGACCAAATTCGACTTCAAGAACAAGGAAAACCACGTTATCCATCATATTTATCCTAATTCAAACATTCTGAGGCATGAAAGTTGTTTGTTTAAGCCATTTTCAGGGAGTTACAGCTTATACCATGTTTGACTGCGAAAATCGGCTTCTGACGCTCTGAGAGACGCTCAAATCTGCAGTATTTG
Source organism: Lagodon rhomboides (assembly GCA_039737535.1). Classification (NCBI taxonomy): domain Eukaryota; kingdom Metazoa; phylum Chordata; class Actinopteri; order Spariformes; family Sparidae; genus Lagodon; species Lagodon rhomboides. The sequence continues at coordinate 1,883,769 of CM077797.1, forward strand.
ACTTTATCATCAAAAGTGAGCTAGTGACCAAATTCGACTTCAAGAACAAGGAAAACCACGTTATCCATCATATTTATCCTAATTCAAACATTCTGAGGCATGAAAGTTGTTTGTTTAAGCCATTTTCAGGGAGTTACAGCTTATACCATGTTTGACTGCGAAAATCGGCTTCTCTCGCTGAGAGACGCTCAAATCTGCAGTATTTGACTTTATCATCAAAAGTGAGCTAGTGACCAAATTCGACTTCAAGAACAAGGAAAACCACGTTATCCATCATATTTATCCTAATTCAAACATTCTGAGGCATGAAAGTTGTTTGTTTAAGCCATTTTCAGGGAGTTACAGCTTATACCATGTTTGACTGCGAAAATCGGCTTCTGACGCTCGGAGAGGCTCAAATCTGCAGTATTTGACTTTATCATCAAAAGTGAGCTAGTGACCAAATTCGACTTCAAGAACAAGGAAAACCACGTTATCCATCATATTTATCCTAATTCAAACATTCTGAGGCATGAAAGTTGTTTGTTTAAGCCATTTTCAGGGAGTTACAGCTTATACCATGTTTGACTGCGAAAATCGGCTTCTCTCGCTGAGAGACGCTCAAATCTGCAGTATTTGACTTTATCATCAAAAGTGAGCTAGTGACCAAATTCGACTTCAAGAACAAGGAAAACCACGTTATCCATCATATTTATCCTAATTCAAACATTCTGAGGCATGAAAGTTCTTTGTTGTAAAGCCATTTTCAGGGAGATACAGCTTATACCATGTTTGACTGCGAAAATCGGCTTCTGACGCTCGGAGGGGCTCAAATCTGCAGTATTTGACTTTATCATCAAAAGTGAGCTAGTGACCAAATTCGACTTCAAGAACAAGGAAAACCACGTTATCCATCATATTTATCCTAATTCAAACATTCTGAGGCATGAAAGTTGTTTGTTTAAGCCATTTTCAGGGAGTTACAGCTTATACCATGTTTGACTGCGAAAATCGGCTTCTCTCGCTGAGAGACGCTCAAATCTGCAGTATTTGACTTTATCATCAAAAGTGAGCTAGTGACCAAATTCGACTTCAAGAACAAGGAAAACCACGTTATCCATCATATTTATCCTAATTCAAACATTCTGAGGCATGAAAGTTGTTTGTTTAAGCCATTTTCAGGGAGTTGCAGCTTATACCATGTTTGACTGCGAAAATCGGCTTCTGACGCTCGGAGAGGCTCAAATCTGCAGTATTTGACTTTATCATCAAAAGTGAGCTAGTGACCAAATTCGACTTCAAGAACAAGGAAAACCACGTTATCCATCATATTTATCCTAATTCAAACATTCTGAGGCATGAAAGTTCTTTGTTGTAAAGCCATTTTCAGGGAGATACAGCTTATACCATGTTTGACTGCGAAAATCGGCTTCTGACGCTCGGAGGGGCTCAAATCTGCAGTATTTGACTTTATCATCAAAAGTGAGCTAGTGACCAAATTCGACTTCAAGAACAAGGAAAACCACGTTATCCATCATATTTATCCTAATTCAAACATTCTGAGGCATGAAAGTTGTTTGTTTAAGCCATTTTCAGGGAGTTACAGCTTATACCAAGTTTGACTGCGAAAATCGGCTTCTGACGCTCAGAGACGCTCAAATCTGCAGTATTTGACTTTATCATCAAAAGTGAGCTAGTGACCAAATTCGACTTCAAGAACAAGGAAAACCACGTTATCCATCATATTTATCCTAATTCAAACATTCTGAGGCATGAAAGTTGTTTGTTTAAGCCATTTTCAGGGAGTTACAGCTTATACCATGTTTGACTGCGAAAATCGGCTTCTGCTCGCTGAGAGACGCTCAAATCTGCAGTATTTGACTTTATCATCAAAAGTGAGCTAGTGACCAAATTCGACTTCAAGAACAAGGAAAACCACGTTATCCATCATATTTATCCTAATTCAAACATTCTGAGGCATGAAAGTTGTTTGTTTAAGCCATTTTCAGGGAGTTACAGCTTATACCATGTTTGACTGCGAAAATCGGCTTCTGACTCGCTGAGAGACGCTCAAATCTGCAGTATTTGACTTTATCATCAAAAGTGAGCTAGTGACCAAATTCGACTTCAAGAACAAGGAAAACCACGTTATCCATCATATTTATCCTAATTCAAACATTCTGAGGCATGAAAGTTGTTTGTTTAAGCCATTTTCAGGGAGTTACAGCTTATACCATGTTTGACTGCGAAAATCGGCTTCTGACGCTCGGAGAGGCTCAAATCTGCAGTATTTGACTTTATCATCAAAAGTGAGCTAGTGACCAAATTCGACTTCAAGAACAAGGAAAACCACGTTATCCATCATATTTATCCTAATTCAAACATTCTGAGGCATGAAAGTTGTTTGTTTAAGCCATTTTCAGGGAGTTACAGCTTATACCATGTTTGACTGCGAAAATCGGCTTCTCTCGCTCTGAGAGACGCTCAAATCTGCAGTATTTGACTTTATCATCAAAAGTGAGCTAGTGACCAAATTCGACTTCAAGAACAAGGAAAACCACGTTATCCATCATATTTATCCTAATTCAAACATTCTGAGGCATGAAAGTTGTTTGTTTAAGCCATTTTCAGGGAGTTACAGCTTATACCATGTTTGACTGCGAAAATCGGCTTCTGACGCTCTGAGAGACGCTCAAATCTGCAGTATTTGACTTTATCATCAAAAGTGAGCTAGTGACCAAATTCGACTTCAAGAACAAGGAAAACCACGTTATCCATCATATTTATCCTAATTCAAACATTCTGAGGCATGAAAGTTGTTTGTTTAAGCCATTTTCAGGGAGTTACAGCTTATACCATGTTTGACTGCGAAAATCGGCTTCTCTCGCTGAGAGACGCTCAAATCTGCAGTATTTGACTTTATCATCAAAAGTGAGCTAGTGACCAAATTCGACTTCAAGAACAAGGAAAACCACGTTATCCATCATATTTATCCTAATTCAAACATTCTGAGGCATGAAAGTTGTTTGTTTAAGCCATTTTCAGGGAGTTACAGCTTATACCATGTTTGACTGCGAAAATCGGCTTCTCTCGCTGAGAGACGCTCAAATCTGCAGTATTTGACTTTATCATCAAAAGTGAGCTAGTGACCAAATTCGACTTCAAGAACAAGGAAAACCACGTTATCCATCATATTTATCCTAATTCAAACATTCTGAGGCATGAAAGTTGTTTGTTTAAGCCATTTTCAGGGAGTTACAGCTTATACCATGTTTGACTGCGAAAATCGGCTTCTGACGCTCTGAGAGGCTCAAATCTGCAGTATTTGACTTTATCATCAAAAGTGAGCTAGTGACCAAATTCGACTTCAAGAACAAGGAAAACCACGTTATCCATCATATTTATCCTAATTCAAACATTCTGAGGCATGAAAGTTGTTTGTTTAAGCCATTTTCAGGGAGTTACAGCTTATACCATGTTTGACTGCGAAAATCGGCTTCTCTCGCTGAGAGACGCTCAAATCTGCAGTATTTGACTTTATCATCAAAAGTGAGCTAGTGACCAAATTCGACTTCAAGAACAAGGAAAACCACGTTATCCATCATATTTATCCTAATTCAAACATTCTGAGGCATGAAAGTTGTTTGTTTAAGCCATTTTCAGGGAGTTACAGCTTATACCATGTTTGACTGCGAAAATCGGCTTCTCTCGCTCTGAGAGACGCTCAAATCTGCAGTATTTGACTTTATCATCAAAAGTGAGCTAGTGACCAAATTCGACTTCAAGAACAAGGAAAACCACGTTATCCATCATATTTATCCTAATTCAAACATTCTGAGGCATGAAAGTTGTTTGTTTAAGCCATTTTCAGGGAGTTACAGCTTATACCATGTTTGACTGCGAAAATCGGCTTCTGACGCTCTGAGAGACGCTCAAATCTGCAGTATTTGACTTTATCATCAAAAGTGAGCTAGTGACCAAATTCGACTTCAAGAACAAGGAAAACCACGTTATCCATCATATTTATCCTAATTCAAACATTCTGAGGCATGAAAGTTGTTTGTTTAAGCCATTTTCAGGGAGTTACAGCTTATACCATGTTTGACTGCGAAAATCGGCTTCTCTCGCTGAGAGACGCTCAAATCTGCAGTATTTGACTTTATCATCAAAAGTGAGCTAGTGACCAAATTCGACTTCAAGAACAAGGAAAACCACGTTATCCATCATATTTATCCTAATTCAAACATTCTGAGGCATGAAAGTTGTTTGTTGTAAAGCCATTTTCAGGGAGTTACAGCTTATACCATGTTTGACTGCGAAAATCGGCTTCTGACGCTCGGAGAGGCTCAAATCTGCAGTATTTGACTTTATCATCAAAAGTGAGCTAGTGACCAAATTCGACTTCAAGAACAAGGAAAACCACGTTATCCATCATATTTATCCTAATTCAAACATTCTGAGGCATGAAAGTTGTTTGTTTAAGCCATTTTCAGGGAGTTACAGCTTATACCATGTTTGACTGCGAAAATCGGCTTCTCTCGCTGAGAGACGCTCAAATCTGCAGTATTTGACTTTATCATCAAAAGTGAGCTAGTGACCAAATTCGACTTCAAGAACAAGGAAAACCACGTTATCCATCATATTTATCCTAATTCAAACATTCTGAGGCATGAAAGTTGTTTGTTTAAGCCATTTTCAGGGAGTTACAGCTTATACCATGTTTGACTGCGAAAATCGGCTTCTGACGCTCGAGAGACGCTCAAATCTGCAGTATTTGACTTTATCATCAAAAGTGAGCTAGTGACCAAATTCGACTTCAAGAACAAGGAAAACCACGTTATCCATCATATTTATCCTAATTCAAACATTCTGAGGCATGAAAGTTGTTTGTTTAAGCCATTTTCAGGGAGTTACAGCTTATACCATGTTTGACTGCGAAAATCGGCTTCTGACGCTCGGAGAGGCTCAAATCTGCAGTATTTGACTTTATCATCAAAAGTGAGCTAGTGACCAAATTCGACTTCAAGAACAAGGAAAACCACGTTATCCATCATATTTATCCTAATTCAAACATTCTGAGGCATGAAAGTTGTTTGTTTAAGCCATTTTCAGGGAGTTACAGCTTATACCATGTTTGACTGCGAAAATCGGCTTCTGACGCTCTGAGAGACGCTCAAATCTGCAGTATTTGACTTTATCATCAAAAGTGAGCTAGTGACCAAATTCGACTTCAAGAACAAGGAAAACCACGTTATCCATCATATTTATCCTAATTCAAACATTCTGAGGCATGAAAGTTGTTTGTTTAAGCCATTTTCAGGGAGTTACAGCTTATACCATGTTTGACTGCGAAAATCGGCTTCTCTCGCTGAGAGACGCTCAAATCTGCAGTATTTGACTTTATCATCAAAAGTGAGCTAGTGACCAAATTCGACTTCAAGAACAAGGAAAACCACGTTATCCATCATATTTATCCTAATTCAAACATTCTGAGGCATGAAAGTTGTTTGTTTAAGCCATTTTCAGGGAGTTACAGCTTATACCATGTTTGACTGCGAAAATCGGCTTCTCTCGCTGAGAGACGCTCAAATCTGCAGTATTTGACTTTATCATCAAAAGTGAGCTAGTGACCAAATTCGACTTCAAGAACAAGGAAAACCACGTTATCCATCATATTTATCCTAATTCAAACATTCTGAGGCATGAAAGTTGTTTGTTTAAGCCATTTTCAGGGAGTTACAGCTTATACCATGTTTGACTGCGAAAATCGGCTTCTGACGCTCGGAGAGGCTCAAATCTGCAGTATTTGACTTTATCATCAAAAGTGAGCTAGTGACCAAATTCGACTTCAAGAACAAGGAAAACCACGTTATCCATCATATTTATCCTAATTCAAACATTCTGAGGCATGAAAGTTGTTTGTTTAAGCCATTTTCAGGGAGTTACAGCTTATACCATGTTTGACTGCGAAAATCGGCTTCTCTCGCTGAGAGACGCTCAAATCTGCAGTATTTGACTTTATCATCAAAAGTGAGCTAGTGACCAAATTCGACTTCAAGAACAAGGAAAACCACGTTATCCATCATATTTATCCTAATTCAAACATTCTGAGGCATGAAAGTTGTTTGTTTAAGCCATTTTCAGGGAGTTACAGCTTATACCATGTTTGACTGCGAAAATCGGCTTCTGACGCTCTGAGAGACGCTCAAATCTGCAGTATTTGACTTTATCATCAAAAGTGAGCTAGTGACCAAATTCGACTTCAAGAACAAGGAAAACCACGTTATCCATCATATTTATCCTAATTCAAACATTCTGAGGCATGAAAGTTGTTTGTTTAAGCCATTTTCAGGGAGTTACAGCTTATACCATGTTTGACTGCGAAAATCGGCTTCTCTCGCTGAGAGACGCTCAAATCTGCAGTATTTGACTTTATCATCAAAAGTGAGCTAGTGACCAAATTCGACTTCAAGAACAAGGAAAACCACGTTATCCATCATATTTATCCTAATTCAAACATTCTGAGGCATGAAAGTTGTTTGTTTAAGCCATTTTCAGGGAGTTACAGCTTATACCATGTTTGACTGCGAAAATCGGCTTCTGACGCTCGGAGAGGCTCAAATCTGCAGTATTTGACTTTATCATCAAAAGTGAGCTAGTGACCAAATTCGACTTCAAGAACAAGGAAAACCACGTTATCCATCATATTTATCCTAATTCAAACATTCTGAGGCATGAAAGTTGTTTGTTTAAGCCATTTTCAGGGAGTTACAGCTTATACCATGTTTGACTGCGAAAATCGGCTTCTCTCGCTGAGAGACGCTCAAATCTGCAGTATTTGACTTTATCATCAAAAGTGAGCTAGTGACCAAATTCGACTTCAAGAACAAGGAAAACCACGTTATCCATCATATTTATCCTAATTCAAACATTCTGAGGCATGAAAGTTGTTTGTTTAAGCCATTTTCAGGGAGTTACAGCTTATACCATGTTTGACTGCGAAAATCGGCTTCTGACGCTCGGAGAGGCTCAAATCTGCAGTATTTGACTTTATCATCAAAAGTGAGCTAGTGACCAAATTCGACTTCAAGAACAAGGAAAACCACGTTATCCATCATATTTATCCTAATTCAAACATTCTGAGGCATGAAAGTTGTTTGTTTAAGCCATTTTCAGGGAGTTACAGCTTATACCATGTTTGACTGCGAAAATCGGCTTCTCTCGCTGAGAGACGCTCAAATCTGCAGTATTTGACTTTATCATCAAAAGTGAGCTAGTGACCAAATTCGACTTCAAGAACAAGGAAAACCACGTTATCCATCATATTTATCCTAATTCAAACATTCTGAGGCATGAAAGTTGTTTGTTTAAGCCATTTTCAGGGAGTTACAGCTTATACCATGTTTGACTGCGAAAATCGGCTTCTGACGCTCTGAGAGGCTCAAATCTGCAGTATTTGACTTTATCATCAAAAGTGAGCTAGTGACCAAATTCGACTTCAAGAACAAGGAAAACCACGTTATCCATCATATTTATCCTAATTCAAACATTCTGAGGCATGAAAGTTGTTTGTTTAAGCCATTTTCAGGGAGTTACAGCTTATACCATGTTTGACTGCGAAAATCGGCTTCTCTCGCTGAGAGACGCTCAAATCTGCAGTATTTGACTTTATCATCAAAAGTGAGCTAGTGACCAAATTCGACTTCAAGAACAAGGAAAACCACGTTATCCATCATATTTATCCTAATTCAAACATTCTGAGGCATGAAAGTTGTTTGTTTAAGCCATTTTCAGGGAGTTACAGCTTATACCATGTTTGACTGCGAAAATCGGCTTCTGACGCTCTGAGAGACGCTCAAATCTGCAGTATTTGACTTTATCATCAAAAGTGAGCTAGTGACCAAATTCGACTTCAAGAACAAGGAAAACCACGTTATCCATCATATTTATCCTAATTCAAACATTCTGAGGCATGAAAGTTGTTTGTTTAAGCCATTTTCAGGGAGTTACAGCTTATACCATGTTTGACTGCGAAAATCGGCTTCTGCTCGCTGAGAGACGCTCAAATCTGCAGTATTTGACTTTATCATCAAAAGTGAGCTAGTGACCAAATTCGACTTCAAGAACAAGGAAAACCACGTTATCCATCATATTTATCCTAATTCAAACATTCTGAGGCATGAAAGTTGTTTGTTTAAGCCATTTTCAGGGAGTTACAGCTTATACCATGTTTGACTGCGAAAATCGGCTTCTGACGCTCTGAGAGACGCTCAAATCTGCAGTATTTGACTTTATCATCAAAAGTGAGCTAGTGACCAAATTCGACTTCAAGAACAAGGAAAACCACGTTATCCATCATATTTATCCTAATTCAAACATTCTGAGGCATGAAAGTTGTTTGTTTAAGCCATTTTCAGGGAGTTACAGCTTATACCATGTTTGACTGCGAAAATCGGCTTCTGACGCTCTGAGAGCGCTCAAATCTGCAGTATTTGACTTTATCATCAAAAGTGAGCTAGTGACCAAATTCGACTTCAAGAACAAGGAAAACCACGTTATCCATCATATTTATCCTAATTCAAACATTCTGAGGCATGAAAGTTGTTTGTTTAAGCCATTTTCAGGGAGTTACAGCTTATACCATGTTTGACTGCGAAAATCGGCTTCTGACGCTCTGAGAGACGCTCAAATCTGCAGTATTTGACTTTATCATCAAAAGTGAGCTAGTGACCAAATTCGACTTCAAGAACAAGGAAAACCACGTTATCCATCATATTTATCCTAATTCAAACATTCTGAGGCATGAAAGTTGTTTGTTTAAGCCATTTTCAGGGAGTTACAGCTTATACCATGTTTGACTGCGAAAATCGGCTTCTCTCGCTGAGAGACGCTCAAATCTGCAGTATTTGACTTTATCATCAAAAGTGAGCTAGTGACCAAATTCGACTTCAAGAACAAGGAAAACCACGTTATCCATCATATTTATCCTAATTCAAACATTCTGAGGCATGAAAGTTGTTTGTTTAAGCCATTTTCAGGGAGCTGCAGCTTATACCATGTTTGACTGCGAAAATCGGCTTCTGACGCTCTGAGAGGCTCAAATCTGCAGTATTTGACTTTATCATCAAAAGTGAGCTAGTGACCAAATTCGACTTCAAGAACAAGGAAAACCACGTTATCCATCATATTTATCCTAATTCAAACATTCTGAGGCATGAAAGTTGTTTGTTTAAGCCATTTTCAGGGAGTTACAGCTTATACCATGTTTGACTGCGAAAATCGGCTTCTCTCGCTGAGAGACGCTCAAATCTGCAGTATTTGACTTTATCATCAAAAGTGAGCTAGTGACCAAATTCGACTTCAAGAACAAGGAAAACCACGTTATCCATCATATTTATCCTAATTCAAACATTCTGAGGCATGAAATTCTTTTCGTAAAGCCATTTTCAGGGAGATACAGCTTATACCATGTTTGACTGCGAAAATCGGCTTCTGACGCTCGGAGGGGCTCAAATCTGCAGTATTTGACTTTATCATCAAAAGTGAGCTAGTGACCAAATTCGACTTCAAGAACAAGGAAAACCACGTTATCCATCATATTTATCCTAATTCAAACATTCTGAGGCATGAAAGTTGTTTGTTTAAGCCATTTTCAGGGAGCTGCAGCTTATACCATGTTTGACTGCGAAAATCGGCTTCTCTCGCTGAGAGACGCTCAAATCTGCAGTATTTAACTTTATCATCAAAAGTGAGCTAGTGACCAAATTCGACTTCAAGAACAAGGAAAACCACGTTATCCATCATATTTATCCTAATTCAAACATTCTGAGGCATGAAAGTTGTTTGTTTAAGCCATTTTCAGGGAGTTGCAGCTTATACCACGTTTGACTGCGAAAATCGGCTTCTGACGCTCGGAGGGGCTCAAATCTGCAGTATTTGACTTTATCATCAAAAGTGAGCTAGTGACCAAATTCGACTTCAAGAACAAGGAAAACCACGTTATCCATCATATTTATCCTAATTCAAACATTCTGAGGCATGAAATTCTTTTCGTAAAGCCATTTTCAGGGAGATACAGCTTATACCATGTTTGACTGCGAAAATCGGCTTCTGACGCTCGGAGGGGCTCAAATCTGCAGTATTTGACTTTATCATCAAAAGTGAGCTAGTGACCAAATTCGACTTCAAGAACAAGGAAAACCACGTTATCCATCATATTTATCCTAATTCAAACATTCTGAGGCATGAAAGTTGTTTGTTTAAGCCATTTTCAGGGAGCTGCATCTTATACCATGTTTGACTGCGAAAATCGGCTTCTCTCGCTGAGAGACGCTCAAATCTGCAGTATTTGACTTTATCATCAAAAGTGAGCTAGTGACCAAATTCGACTTCAAGAACAAGGAAAACCACGTTATCCATCATATTTATCCTAATTCAAACATTCTGAGGCATGAAAGTTGTTTGTTTAAGCCATTTTCAGGGAGCTACAGCTTATACCATGTTTGACTGCGAAAATCGGCTTCTCTCGCTGAGAGACGCTCAAATCTGCAGTATTTGACTTTATCATCAAAAGTGAGCTAGTGACCAAATTCGACTTCAAGAACATGGAAAACCACGTTATCCATCATATTTATCCTAATTCAAACATTCTGAGGCAGGAAAGTTGTTTGTTTAAGCCATTTTCAGGGAGTTACAGCTTATACCATGTTTGACTGCGAAAATCGGCTTCTCTCGCTGAGAGACGCTCAAATCTGCAGTATTTAACTTTATCATCAAAAGTGAGCTAGTGACCAAATTCGACTTCAAGAACAAGGAAAACCACGTTATCCATCATATTTATCCTAATTCAAACATTCTGAGGCATGAAAGTTGTTTGTTTAAGCCATTTTCAGGGAGTTGCAGCTTATACCACGTTTGACTGCGAAAATCGGCTTCTGACGCTCGGAGGGGCTCAAATCTGCAGTATTTGACTTTATCATCAAAAGTGAGCTAGTGACCAAATTCGACTTCAAGAACAAGGAAAACCACGTTATCCATCATATTTATCCTAATTCAAACATTCTGAGGCATGAAAGTTGTTTGTTTAAGCCATTTTCAGGGAGTTGCAGCTTATACCATGTTTGACTGCGAAAATCGGCTTCTCTCGCTGAGAGACGCTCAAATCTGCAGTATTTGACTTTATCATCAAAAGTGAGCTAGTGACCAAATTCGACTTCAAGAACAAGGAAAACCACGTTATCCATCATATTTATCCTAATTCAAACATTCTGAGGCATGAAAGTTCTTTGTCGTAAAGCCATTTTCAGGGAGATACAGCTTATACCATGTTTGACTGCGAAAATCGGCTTCTGACGCTCGGAGGGGCTCAAATCTGCAGTATTTGACTTTATCATCAAAAGTGAGCTAGTGACCAAATTCGACTTCAAGAACAAGGAAAACCACGTTATCCATCATATTTATCCTAATTCAAACATTCTGAGGCATGAAAGTTGTTTGTTTAAGCCATTTTCAGGGAGTTGCAGCTTATACCATGTTTGACTGCGAAAATCGGCTTCTCTGACGCTCGAGAGACGCTCAAATCTGCAGTATTTGACTTTATCATCAAAAGTGAGCTAGTGACCAAATTCGACTTCAAGAACAAGGAAAACCACGTTATCCATCATATTTATCCTAATTCAAACATTCTGAGGCATGAAAGTTGTTTGTTTAAGCCATTTTCAGGGAGTTACAGCTTATACCATGTTTGACTGCGAAAATCGGCTTCTCGACGCTCGAAGAGGCTCAAATCTGCAGTATTTGACTTTATCATCAAAAGTGAGCTAGTGACCAAATTCGACTTCAAGAACAAGGAAAACCACGTTATCCATCATATTTATCCTAATTCAAACATTCTGAGGCATGAAATTCTTTTCGTAAAGCCATTTTCAGGGAGATACAGCTTATACCATGTTTGACTGCGAAAATCGGCTTCTCTCGCTGAGAGACGCTCAAATCTGCAGTATTTGACTTTATCATCAAAAGTGAGCTAGTGACCAAATTCGACTTCAAGAACAAGGAAAACCACGTTATCCATCATATTTATCCTAATTCAAACATTCTGAGGCATGAAAGTTGTTTGTTTAAGCCATTTTCAGGGAGCTGCATCTTATACCATGTTTGACTGCGAAAATCGGCTTCTCTCGCTGAGAGACGCTCAAATCTGCAGTATTTGACTTTATCATCAAAAGTGAGCTAGTGACCAAATTCGACTTCAAGAACAAGGAAAACCACGTTATCCATCATATTTATCCTAATTCAAACATTCTGAGGCATGAAAGTTGTTTGTTTAAGCCATTTTCAGGGAGTTACAGCTTATACCATGTTTGACTGCGAAAATCGGCTTCTCTCGCTGAGAGACGCTCAAATCTGCAGTATTTGACTTTATCATCAAAAGTGAGCTAGTGACCAAATTCGACTTCAAGAACAAGGAAAACCACGTTATCCATCATATTTATCCTAATTCAAACATTCTGAGGCATGAAAGTTGTTTGTTTAAGCCATTTTCAGGGAGTTGCAGCTTATACCATGTTTGACTGCGAAAATCGGCTTCTGACGCTGAGAGACGCTCAAATCTGCAGTATTTGACTTTATCATCAAAAGTGAGCTAGTGACCAAATTCGACTTCAAGAACAAGGAAAACCACGTTATCCATCATATTTATCCTAATTCAAACATTCTGAGGCATGAAATTCTTTTCGTAAAGCCATTTTCAGGGAGATACAGCTTATACCATGTTTGACTGCGAAAATCGGCTTCTGACGCTCGGAGGGGCTCAAATCTGCAGTATTTGACTTTATCATCAAAAGTGAGCTAGTGACCAAATTCGACTTCAAGAACAAGGAAAACCACGTTATCCATCATATTTATCCTAATTCAAACATTCTGAGGCATGAAAGTTGTTTGTTTAAGCCATTTTCAGGGAGATGCAGCTTATACCATGTTTGACTGCGAAAATCGGCTTCTGACGCTCGGAGGGGCTCAAATCTGCAGTATTTGACTTTATCATCAAAAGTGAGCTAGTGACCAAATTCGACTTCAAGAACAAGGAAAACCACGTTATCCATCATATTTATCCTAATTCAAACATTCTGAGGCATGAAAGTTGTTTGTTTAAGCCATTTTCAGGGAGTTACAGCTTATACCATGTTTGACTGCGAAAATCGGCTTCTGACGCTCGAGAGACGCTCAAATCTGCAGTATTTGACTTTATCATCAAAAGTGAGCTAGTGACCAAATTCGACTTCAAGAACAAGGAAAACCACGTTATCCATCATATTTATCCTAATTCAAACATTCTGAGGCATGAAAGTTGTTTGTTTAAGCCATTTTCAGGGAGTTACAGCTTATACCATGTTTGACTGCGAAAATCGGCTTCTCTCGCTGAGAGACGCTCAAATCTGCAGTATTTAACTTTATCATCAAAAGTGAGCTAGTGACCAAATTCGACTTCAAGAACAAGGAAAACCACGTTATCCATCATATTTATCCTAATTCAAACATTCTGAGGCATGAAAGTTGTTTGTTTAAGCCATTTTCAGGGAGTTGCAGCTTATACCACGTTTGACTGCGAAAATCGGCTTCTGACGCTCGGAGGGGCTCAAATCTGCAGTATTTGACTTTATCATCAAAAGTGAGCTAGTGACCAAATTCGACTTCAAGAACAAGGAAAACCACGTTATCCATCATATTTATCCTAATTCAAACATTCTGAGGCATGAAATTCTGTTTGTGTAAGCCATTTTCAGGGAGATACAGCTTATACCATGTTTGACTGCGAAAATCGGCTTCTCTCGCTGAGAGACGCTCAAATCTGCAGTATTTAACTTTATCATCAAAAGTGAGCTAGTGACCAAATTCGACTTCAAGAACAAGGAAAACCACGTTATCCATCATATTTATCCTAATTCAAACATTCTGAGGCATGAAATTCTTTTCGTAAAGCCATTTTCAGGGAGATACAGCTTATACCATGTTTGACTGCGAAAATCGGCTTCTGACGCTCGGAGGGGCTCAAATCTGCAGTATTTGACTTTATCATCAAAAGTGAGCTAGTGACCAAATTCGACTTCAAGAACAAGGAAAACCACGTTATCCATCATATTTATCCTAATTCAAACATTCTGAGGCATGAAAGTTGTTTGTTTAAGCCATTTTCAGGGAGTTACAGCTTATACCATGTTTGACTGCGAAAATCGGCTTCTCTCGCTGAGAGACGCTCAAATCTGCAGTATTTAACTTTATCATCAAAAGTGAGCTAGTGACCAAATTCGACTTCAAGAACAAGGAAAACCACGTTATCCATCATATTTATCCTAATTCAAACATTCTGAGGCATGAAAGTTGTTTGTTTAAGCCATTTTCAGGGAGTTGCAGCTTATACCACGTTTGACTGCGAAAATCGGCTTCTGACGCTCGGAGGGGCTCAAATCTGCAGTATTTGACTTTATCATCAAAAGTGAGCTAGTGACCAAATTCGACTTCAAGAACAAGGAAAACCACGTTATCCATCATATTTATCCTAATTCAAACATTCTGAGGCATGAAATTCTTTTCGTAAAGCCATTTTCAGGGAGATACAGCTTATACCATGTTTGACTGCGAAAATCGGCTTCTGACGCTCGGAGGGGCTCAAATCTGCAGTATTTGACTTTATCATCAAAAGTGAGCTAGTGACCAAATTCGACTTCAAGAACAAGGAAAACCACGTTATCCATCATATTTATCCTAATTCAAACATTCTGAGGCATGAAATTCTTTTCGTAAAGCCATTTTCAGGGAGATACAGCTTATACCATGTTTGACTGCGAAAATCGGCTTCTGACGCTCGGAGGGGCTCAAATCTGCAGTATTTGACTTTATCATCAAAAGTGAGCTAGTGACCAAATTCGACTTCAAGAACAAGGAAAACCACGTTATCCATCATATTTATCCTAATTCAAACATTCTGAGGCATGAAAGTTGTTTGTTTAAGCCATTTTCAGGGAGCTGCATCTTATACCATGTTTGACTGCGAAAATCGGCTTCTCTCGCTGAGAGACGCTCAAATCTGCAGTATTTAACTTTATCATCAAAAGTGAGCTAGTGACCAAATTCGACTTCAAGAACAAGGAAAACCACGTTATCCATCATATTTATCCTAATTCAAACATTCTGAGGCATGAAAGTTGTTTGTTTAAGCCATTTTCAGGGAGTTGCAGCTTATACCACGTTTGACTGCGAAAATCGGCTTCTGACGCTCGGAGGGGCTCAAATCTGCAGTATTTGACTTTATCATCAAAAGTGAGCTAGTGACCAAATTCGACTTCAAGAACAAGGAAAACCACGTTATCCATCATATTTATCCTAATTCAAACATTCTGAGGCATGAAATTCTTTTCGTAAAGCCATTTTCAGGGAGATACAGCTTATACCATGTTTGACTGCGAAAATCGGCTTCTGACGCTCGGAGGGGCTCAAATCTGCAGTATTTGACTTTATCATCAAAAGTGAGCTAGTGACCAAATTCGACTTCAAGAACAAGGAAAACCACGTTATCCATCATATTTATCCTAATTCAAACATTCTGAGGCATGAAAGTTGTTTGTTTAAGCCATTTTCAGGGAGTTGCAGCTTATACCATGTTTGACTGCGAAAATCGGCTTCTCTCGCTGAGAGACGCTCAAATCTGCAGTATTTGACTTTATCATCAAAAGTGAGCTAGTGACCAAATTCGACTTCAAGAACAAGGAAAACCACGTTATCCATCATATTTATCCTAATTCAAACATTCTGAGGCATGAAAGTTGTTTGTTTAAGCCATTTTCAGGGAGTTACAGCTTATACCATGTTTGACTGCGAAAATCGGCTTCTCTCGCTGAGAGACGCTCAAATCTGCAGTATTTGACTTTATCATCAAAAGTGAGCTAGTGACCAAATTCGACTTCAAGAACAAGGAAAACCACGTTATCCATCATATTTATCCTAATTCAAACATTCTGAGGCATGAAAGTTGTTTGTTTAAGCCATTTTCAGGGAGTTACAGCTTATACCATGTTTGACTGCGAAAATCGGCTTCTCTCGCTGAGAGACGCTCAAATCTGCAGTATTTGACTTTATCATCAAAAGTGAGCTAGTGACCAAATTCGACTTCAAGAACAAGGAAAACCACGTTATCCATCATATTTATCCTAATTCAAACATTCTGAGGCATGAAAGTTGTTTGTTTAAGCCATTTTCAGGGAGTTACAGCTTATACCATGTTTGACTGCGAAAATCGGCTTCTGACGCTCTGAGAGGCTCAAATCTGCAGTATTTGACTTTATCATCAAAAGTGAGCTAGTGACCAAATTCGACTTCAAGAACAAGGAAAACCACGTTATCCATCATATTTATCCTAATTCAAACATTCTGAGGCATGAAAGTTGTTTGTTTAAGCCATTTTCAGGGAGTTACAGCTTATACCATGTTTGACTGCGAAAATCGGCTTCTCTCGCTGAGAGACGCTCAAATCTGCAGTATTTGACTTTATCATCAAAAGTGAGCTAGTGACCAAATTCGACTTCAAGAACAAGGAAAACCACGTTATCCATCATATTTATCCTAATTCAAACATTCTGAGGCATGAAAGTTGTTTGTTTAAGCCATTTTCAGGGAGTTACAGCTTATACCATGTTTGACTGCGAAAATCGGCTTCTGACTCGCTGAGAGACGCTCAAATCTGCAGTATTTGACTTTATCATCAAAAGTGAGCTAGTGACCAAATTCGACTTCAAGAACAAGGAAAACCACGTTATCCATCATATTTATCCTAATTCAAACATTCTGAGGCATGAAAGTTGTTTGTTTAAGCCATTTTCAGGGAGTTACAGCTTATACCATGTTTGACTGCGAAAATCGGCTTCTGACTCGCTGAGAGACGCTCAAATCTGCAGTATTTGACTTTATCATCAAAAGTGAGCTAGTGACCAAATTCGACTTCAAGAACAAGGAAAACCACGTTATCCATCATATTTATCCTAATTCAAACATTCTGAGGCATGAAAGTTGTTTGTTTAAGCCATTTTCAGGGAGTTACAGCTTATACCATGTTTGACTGCGAAAATCGGCTTCTCTCGCTGAGAGACGCTCAAATCTGCAGTATTTGACTTTATCATCAAAAGTGAGCTAGTGACCAAATTCGACTTCAAGAACAAGGAAAACCACGTTATCCATCATATTTATCCTAATTCAAACATTCTGAGGCATGAAAGTTGTTTGTTTAAGCCATTTTCAGGGAGTTACAGCTTATACCATGTTTGACTGCGAAAATCGGCTTCTGACGCTCTGAGAGACGCTCAAATCTGCAGTATTTGACTTTATCATCAAAAGTGAGCTAGTGACCAAATTCGACTTCAAGAACAAGGAAAACCACGTTATCCATCATATTTATCCTAATTCAAACATTCTGAGGCATGAAAGTTGTTTGTTTAAGCCATTTTCAGGGAGTTACAGCTTATACCATGTTTGACTGCGAAAATCGGCTTCTGACGCTCTGAGAGCGCTCAAATCTGCAGTATTTGACTTTATCATCAAAAGTGAGCTAGTGACCAAATTCGACTTCAAGAACAAGGAAAACCACGTTATCCATCATATTTATCCTAATTCAAACATTCTGAGGCATGAAAGTTGTTTGTTTAAGCCATTTTCAGGGAGTTACAGCTTATACCATGTTTGACTGCGAAAATCGGCTTCTGACGCTCTGAGAGACGCTCAAATCTGCAGTATTTGACTTTATCATCAAAAGTGAGCTAGTGACCAAATTCGACTTCAAGAACAAGGAAAACCACGTTATCCATCATATTTATCCTAATTCAAACATTCTGAGGCATGAAAGTTGTTTGTTTAAGCCATTTTCAGGGAGTTACAGCTTATACCATGTTTGACTGCGAAAATCGGCTTCTCTCGCTGAGAGACGCTCAAATCTGCAGTATTTGACTTTATCATCAAAAGTGAGCTAGTGACCAAATTCGACTTCAAGAACAAGGAAAACCACGTTATCCATCATATTTATCCTAATTCAAACATTCTGAGGCATGAAAGTTGTTTGTTTAAGCCATTTTCAGGGAGTTACAGCTTATACCATGTTTGACTGCGAAAATCGGCTTCTCTCGCTCGAGAGACGCTCAAATCTGCAGTATTTGACTTTATCATCAAAAGTGAGCTAGTGACCAAATTCGACTTCAAGAACAAGGAAAACCACGTTATCCATCATATTTATCCTAATTCAAACATTCTGAGGCATGAAAGTTGTTTGTTTAAAGCCATTTTCAGGGAGTTACAGCTTATACCATGTTTGACTGCGAAAATCGGCTTCTGACGCTCGGAGAGGCTCAAATCTGCAGTATTTGACTTTATCATCAAAAGTGAGCTAGTGACCAAATTCGACTTCAAGAACAAGGAAAACCACGTTATCCATCATATTTATCCTAATTCAAACATTCTGAGGCATGAAAGTTGTTTGTTGTAAAGCCATTTTCAGGGAGATACAGCTTATACCATGTTTGACTGCGAAAATCGGCTTCTGACGCTCGGAGAGGCTCAAATCTGCAGTATTTGACTTTATCATCAAAAGTGAGCTAGTGACCAAATTCGACTTCAAGAACAAGGAAAACCACGTTATCCATCATATTTATCCTAATTCAAACATTCTGAGGCATGAAAGTTGTTTGTTTAAGCCATTTTCAGGGAGTTACAGCTTATACCATGTTTGACTGCGAAAATCGGCTTCTCTCGCTGAGAGACGCTCAAATCTGCAGTATTTGACTTTATCATCAAAAGTGAGCTAGTGACCAAATTCGACTTCAAGAACAAGGAAAACCACGTTATCCATCATATTTATCCTAATTCAAACATTCTGAGGCATGAAAGTTGTTTGTTTAAGCCATTTTCAGGGAGTTACAGCTTATACCATGTTTGACTGCGAAAATCGGCTTCTCTCGCTCGAGAGACGCTCAAATCTGCAGTATTTGACTTTATCATCAAAAGTGAGCTAGTGACCAAATTCGACTTCAAGAACAAGGAAAACCACGTTATCCATCATATTTATCCTAATTCAAACATTCTGAGGCATGAAAGTTGTTTGTTTAAGCCATTTTCAGGGAGTTACAGCTTATACCATGTTTGACTGCGAAAATCGGCTTCTCTCGCTGAGAGACGCTCAAATCTGCAGTATTTGACTTTATCATCAAAAGTGAGCTAGTGACCAAATTCGACTTCAAGAACAAGGAAAACCACGTTATCCATCATATTTATCCTAATTCAAACATTCTGAGGCATGAAAGTTGTTTGTTTAAGCCATTTTCAGGGAGTTACAGCTTATACCATGTTTGACTGCGAAAATCGGCTTCTGACGCTCTGAGAGGCTCAAATCTGCAGTATTTGACTTTATCATCAAAAGTGAGCTAGTGACCAAATTCGACTTCAAGAACAAGGAAAACCACGTTATCCATCATATTTATCCTAATTCAAACATTCTGAGGCATGAAAGTTGTTTGTTTAAGCCATTTTCAGGGAGTTACAGCTTATACCATGTTTGACTGCGAAAATCGGCTTCTCTCGCTGAGAGACGCTCAAATCTGCAGTATTTGACTTTATCATCAAAAGTGAGCTAGTGACCAAATTCGACTTCAAGAACAAGGAAAACCACGTTATCCATCATATTTATCCTAATTCAAACATTCTGAGGCATGAAAGTTGTTTGTTTAAGCCATTTTCAGGGAGTTACAGCTTATACCATGTTTGACTGCGAAAATCGGCTTCTGACGCTCTGAGAGGCTCAAATCTGCAGTATTTGACTTTATCATCAAAAGTGAGCTAGTGACCAAATTCGACTTCAAGAACAAGGAAAACCACGTTATCCATCATATTTATCCTAATTCAAACATTCTGAGGCATGAAAGTTGTTTGTTTAAGCCATTTTCAGGGAGTTACAGCTTATACCATGTTTGACTGCGAAAATCGGCTTCTCTCGCTGAGAGACGCTCAAATCTGCAGTATTTGACTTTATCATCAAAAGTGAGCTAGTGACCAAATTCGACTTCAAGAACAAGGAAAACCACGTTATCCATCATATTTATCCTAATTCAAACATTCTGAGGCATGAAAGTTGTTTGTTTAAGCCATTTTCAGGGAGTTACAGCTTATACCATGTTTGACTGCGAAAATCGGCTTCTGACGCTCTGAGAGGCTCAAATCTGCAGTATTTGACTTTATCATCAAAAGTGAGCTAGTGACCAAATTCGACTTCAAGAACAAGGAAAACCACGTTATCCATCATATTTATCCTAATTCAAACATTCTGAGGCATGAAAGTTGTTTGTTTAAGCCATTTTCAGGGAGTTACAGCTTATACCATGTTTGACTGCGAAAATCGGCTTCTCTCGCTGAGAGACGCTCAAATCTGCAGTATTTGACTTTATCATCAAAAGTGAGCTAGTGACCAAATTCGACTTCAAGAACAAGGAAAACCACGTTATCCATCATATTTATCCTAATTCAAACATTCTGAGGCATGAAAGTTGTTTGTTTAAGCCATTTTCAGGGAGTTACAGCTTATACCATGTTTGACTGCGAAAATCGGCTTCTGACGCTCTGAGAGGCTCAAATCTGCAGTATTTGACTTTATCATCAAAAGTGAGCTAGTGACCAAATTCGACTTCAAGAACAAGGAAAACCACGTTATCCATCATATTTATCCTAATTCAAACATTCTGAGGCATGAAAGTTGTTTGTTTAAGCCATTTTCAGGGAGTTACAGCTTATACCATGTTTGACTGCGAAAATCGGCTTCTCTCGCTGAGAGACGCTCAAATCTGCAGTATTTGACTTTATCATCAAAAGTGAGCTAGTGACCAAATTCGACTTCAAGAACAAGGAAAACCACGTTATCCATCATATTTATCCTAATTCAAACATTCTGAGGCATGAAAGTTGTTTGTTTAAGCCATTTTCAGGGAGTTACAGCTTATACCATGTTTGACTGCGAAAATCGGCTTCTGACGCTCTGAGAGCGCTCAAATCTGCAGTATTTGACTTTATCATCAAAAGTGAGCTAGTGACCAAATTCGACTTCAAGAACAAGGAAAACCACGTTATCCATCATATTTATCCTAATTCAAACATTCTGAGGCATGAAAGTTGTTTGTTTAAGCCATTTTCAGGGAGTTACAGCTTATACCATGTTTGACTGCGAAAATCGGCTTCTCTCGCTGAGAGACGCTCAAATCTGCAGTATTTGACTTTATCATCAAAAGTGAGCTAGTGACCAAATTCGACTTCAAGAACAAGGAAAACCACGTTATCCATCATATTTATCCTAATTCAAACATTCTGAGGCATGAAAGTTCTTTGTCGTAAAGCCATTTTCAGGGAGATACAGCTTATACCATGTTTGACTGCGAAAATCGGCTTCTGACGCTCGGAGAGGCTCAAATCTGCAGTATTTGACTTTATCATCAAAAGTGAGCTAGTGACCAAATTCGACTTCAAGAACAAGGAAAACCACGTTATCCATCATATTTATCCTAATTCAAACATTCTGAGGCATGAAAGTTGTTTGTTTAAGCCATTTTCAGGGAGTTACAGCTTATACCATGTTTGACTGCGAAAATCGGCTTCTCTCGCTGAGAGACGCTCAAATCTGCAGTATTTGACTTTATCATCAAAAGTGAGCTAGTGACCAAATTCGACTTCAAGAACAAGGAAAACCACGTTATCCATCATATTTATCCTAATTCAAACATTCTGAGGCATGAAAGTTGTTTGTTTAAGCCATTTTCAGGGAGTTGCAGCTTATACCACGTTTGACTGCGAAAATCGGCTTCTGACGCTCGGAGGGGCTCAAATCTGCAGTATTTGACTTTATCATCAAAAGTGAGCTAGTGACCAAATTCGACTTCAAGAACAAGGAAAACCACGTTATCCATCATATTTATCCTAATTCAAACATTCTGAGGCATGAAATTCTTTTCGTAAAGCCATTTTCAGGGAGATACAGCTTATACCATGTTTGACTGCGAAAATCGGCTTCTGACGCTCGGAGGGGCTCAAATCTGCAGTATTTGACTTTATCATCAAAAGTGAGCTAGTGACCAAATTCGACTTCAAGAACAAGGAAAACCACGTTATCCATCATATTTATCCTAATTCAAACATTCTGAGGCATGAAAGTTGTTTGTTTAAGCCATTTTCAGGGAGTTGCAGCTTATACCATGTTTGACTGCGAAAATCGGCTTCTCTCGCTGAGAGACGCTCAAATCTGCAGTATTTGACTTTATCATCAAAAGTGAGCTAGTGACCAAATTCGACTTCAAGAACAAGGAAAACCACGTTATCCATCATATTTATCCTAATTCAAACATTCTGAGGCATGAAAGTTGTTTGTTTAAGCCATTTTCAGGGAGTTACAGCTTATACCATGTTTGACTGCGAAAATCGGCTTCTGACTCGCTGAGAGACGCTCAAATCTGCAGTATTTGACTTTATCATCAAAAGTGAGCTAGTGACCAAATTCGACTTCAAGAACAAGGAAAACCACGTTATCCATCATATTTATCCTAATTCAAACATTCTGAGGCATGAAAGTTGTTTGTTTAAGCCATTTTCAGGGAGTTACAGCTTATACCATGTTTGACTGCGAAAATCGGCTTCTCTCGCTGAGAGACGCTCAAATCTGCAGTATTTGACTTTATCATCAAAAGTGAGCTAGTGACCAAATTCGACTTCAAGAACAAGGAAAACCACGTTATCCATCATATTTATCCTAATTCAAACATTCTGAGGCATGAAAGTTGTTTGTTTAAGCCATTTTCAGGGAGTTACAGCTTATACCATGTTTGACTGCGAAAATCGGCTTCTCTCGCTGAGAGACGCTCAAATCTGCAGTATTTGACTTTATCATCAAAAGTGAGCTAGTGACCAAATTCGACTTCAAGAACAAGGAAAACCACGTTATCCATCATATTTATCCTAATTCAAACATTCTGAGGCATGAAAGTTGTTTGTTTAAGCCATTTTCAGGGAGTTACAGCTTATACCATGTTTGACTGCGAAAATCGGCTTCTCTCGCTGAGAGACGCTCAAATCTGCAGTATTTGACTTTATCATCAAAAGTGAGCTAGTGACCAAATTCGACTTCAAGAACAAGGAAAACCACGTTATCCATCATATTTATCCTAATTCAAACATTCTGAGGCATGAAAGTTGTTTGTTTAAGCCATTTTCAGGGAGTTGCAGCTTATACCATGTTTGACTGCGAAAATCGGCTTCTGACGCTCGAGAGAGGCTCAAATCTGCAGTATTTGACTTTATCATCAAAAGTGAGCTAGTGACCAAATTCGACTTCAAGAACAAGGAAAACCACGTTATCCATCATATTTATCCTAATTCAAACATTCTGAGGCATGAAATTCTTTTCGTAAAGCCATTTTCAGGGAGATACAGCTTATACCATGTTTGACTGCGAAAATCGGCTTCTGACGCTCGGAGGGGCTCAAATCTGCAGTATTTGACTTTATCATCAAAAGTGAGCTAGTGACCAAATTCGACTTCAAGAACAAGGAAAACCACGTTATCCATCATATTTATCCTAATTCAAACATTCTGAGGCATGAAAGTTGTTTGTTTAAGCCATTTTCAGGGAGCTGCATCTTATACCATGTTTGACTGCGAAAATCGGCTTCTCTCGCTGAGAGACGCTCAAATCTGCAGTATTTGACTTTATCATCAAAAGTGAGCTAGTGACCAAATTCGACTTCAAGAACAAGGAAAACCACGTTATCCATCATATTTATCCTAATTCAAACATTCTGAGGCAGGAAAGTTGTTTGTTTAAGCCATTTTCAGGGAGTTACAGCTTATACCATGTTTGACTGCGAAAATCGGCTTCTGACGCTCGGAGGGGCTCAAATCTGCAGTATTTGACTTTATCATCAAAAGTGAGCCAGTGACCAAATTCGACTTCAAGAACAAGGAAAACCACGTTATCCATCATATTTATCCTAATTCAAACATTCTGAGGCAGGAAAGTTGTTTGTTTAAGCCATTTTCAGGGAGTTACAGCTTATACCATGTTTGACTGCGAAAATCGGCTTCTCTCGCTGAGAGACGCTCAAATCTGCAGTATTTAACTTTATCATCAAAAGTGAGCTAGTGACCAAATTCGACTTCAAGAACAAGGAAAACCACGTTATCCATCATATTTATCCTAATTCAAACATTCTGAGGCATGAAAGTTGTTTGTTTAAGCCATTTTCAGGGAGTTGCAGCTTATACCACGTTTGACTGCGAAAATCGGCTTCTGACGCTCGGAGGGGCTCAAATCTGCAGTATTTTCCTTTATCATCAAAAGTGAGCTAGTGACCAAATTCGACTTCAAGAACAAGGAAAACCACGTTATCCATCATATTTATCCTAATTCAAACATTCTGAGGCATGAAATTCTTTTCGTGAAGCCATTTTCAGGGAGATACAGCTTATACCATGTTTGACTGCGAAAATCGGCTTCTCTCGCTGAGAGACGCTCAAATCTGCAGTATTTAACTTTATCATCAAAAGT
The DNA here is from genome assembly GCA_039737535.1 of Lagodon rhomboides. NCBI lineage: Eukaryota > Metazoa > Chordata > Actinopteri > Spariformes > Sparidae > Lagodon > Lagodon rhomboides. The sequence goes on from CM077797.1 coordinate 1,908,358, forward strand.
GAGCTAGTGACCAAATTCGACTTCAAGAACAAGGAAAACCACGTTATCCATCATATTTATCCTAATTCAAACATTCTGAGGCATGAAATTCTTTTCGTAAAGCCATTTTCAGGGAGATACAGCTTATACCATGATTGACTGCGAAAATCGGCTTCTGACGCTCGGAGGGGCTCAAATCTGCAGTATTTGACTTTATCATCAAAAGTGAGCTAGTGACCAAATTCGACTTCAAGAACAAGGAAAACCACGTTATCCATCATATTTATCCTAATTCAAACATTCTGAGGCATGAAAGTTGTTTGTTTAAGCCATTTTCAGGGAGCTGCATCTTATACCATGTTTGACTGCGAAAATCGGCTTCTCTCGCTGAGAGACGCTCAAATCTGCAGTATTTAACTTTATCATCAAAAGTGAGCTAGTGACCAAATTCGATTTCAAGAACAAGGAAAACCACGTTATCCATCATATTTATCCTAATTCAAACATTCTGAGGCATGAAAGTTGTTTGTTTAAGCCATTTTCAGGGAGTTGCAGCTTATACCACGTTTGACTGCGAAAATCGGCTTCTGACGCTCGGAGGGGCTCAAATCTGCAGTATTTGACTTTATCATCAAAAGTGAGCTAGTGACCAAATTCGACTTCAAGAACAAGGAAAACCACGTTATCCATCATATTTATCCTAATTCAAACATTCTGAGGCATGAAATTCTTTTCGTAAAGCCATTTTCAGGGAGATACAGCTTATACCATGTTTGACTGCGAAAATCGGCTTCTGACGCTCGGAGGGGCTCAAATCTGCAGTATTTGACTTTATCATCAAAAGTGACCTAGTGACCAAATTCGACTTCAAGAACAAGGAAAACCACGTTATCCATCATATTTATCCTAATTCAAACATTCTGAGGCATGAAAGTTGTTTGTTTAAGCCATTTTCAGGGAGCTGCATCTTATACCATGTTTGACTGCGAAAATCGGCTTCTCTCGCTGAGAGACGCTCAAATCTGCAGTATTTAACTTTATCATCAAAAGTGAGCTAGTGACCAAATTCGATTTCAAGAACAAGGAAAACCACGTTATCCATCATATTTATCCTAATTCAAACATTCTGAGGCATGAAAGTTGTTTGTTTAAGCCATTTTCAGGGAGTTGCAGCTTATACCATGTTTGACTGCGAAAATCGGCTTCTCTCGCTGAGAGACGCTCAAATCTGCAGTATTTGACTTTATCATCAAAAGTGAGCTAGTGACCAAATTCGACTTCAAGAACAAGGAAAACCACGTTATCCATCATATTTATCCTAATTCAAACATTCTGAGGCATGAAAGTTGTTTGTTTAAGCCATTTTCAGGGAGTTGCAGCTTATACCATTTCTGACTGCGAAAATCGGCTTCTGACGCTCGGAGAGGCTCAAATCTGCAGTATTTGACTTTATCATCAAAAGTGAGCTAGTGACCAAATTCGACTTCAAGAACAAGGAAAACCACGTTATCCATCATATTTATCCTAATTCAAACATTCTGAGGCATGAAAGTTGTTTGTTTAAGCCATTTTCAGGGAGTTGCAGCTTATACCATGTTTGACTGCGAAAATCGGCTTCTCTCGCTGAGAGACGCTCAAATCTGCAGTATTTGACTTTATCATCAAAAGTGAGCTAGTGACAAAATTCGACTTCAAGAACAAGGAAAACCACGTTATCCATCATATTTATCCTAATTCAAACATTCTGAGGCATGAAAGTTGTTTGTTTAAGCCATTTTCAGGGAGTTGCAGCTTATACCATGTTTGACTGCGAAAATCGGCTTCTGACGCTCGGAGAGGCTCAAATCTGCAGTATTTGACTTTATCATCAAAAGTGAGCTAGTGACCAAATTCGACTTCAAGAACAAGGAAAACCACGTTATCCATCATATTTATCCTAATTCAAACATTCTGAGGCATGAAAGTTGTTTGTTTAAGCCATTTTCAGGGAGTTGCAGCTTATCCCATGTTTGACTGCGAAAATCGGCTTCTGACGCTCGAGAGAGGCTCAAATCTGCAGTATTTGACTTTATCATCAAAAGTGAGCTAGTGACCAAATTCGACTTCAAGAACAAGGAAAACCACGTTATCCATCATATTTATCCTAATTCAAACATTCTGAGGCATGAAAGTTGTTTGTTTAAGCCATTTTCAGGGAGTTGCAGCTTATCCCATGTTTGACTGCGAAAATCGGCTTCTGACGCTCGGAGAGGCTCAAATCTGCAGTATTTGACTTTATCATCAAAAGTGAGCTAGTGACCAAATTCGACTTCAAGAACAAGGAAAACCACGTTATCCATCATATTTATCCTAATTCAAACATTCTGAGGCATGAAAGTTGTTTGTTTAAGCCATTTTCAGGGAGTTGCAGCTTATCCCATGTTTGACTGCGAAAATCGGCTTCTCTCGCTGAGAGACGCTCAAATCTGCAGTATTTGACTTTATCATCAAAAGTGAGCTAGTGACCAAATTCGACTTCAAGAACAAGGAAAACCACGTTATCCATCATATTTATCCTAATTCAAACATTCTGAGGCATGAAAGTTGTTTGTTTAAGCCATTTTCAGGGAGTTGCAGCTTATCCCATGTTTGACTGCGAAAATCGGCTTCTCTCGCTGAGAGACGCTCAAATCTGCAGTATTTGACTTTATCATCAAAAGTGAGCTAGTGACCAAATTCGACTTCAAGAACAAGGAAAACCACGTTATCCATCATATTTATCCTAATTCAAACATTCTGAGGCATGAAAGTTGTTTGTTTAAGCCATTTTCAGGGAGTTGCAGCTTATCCCATGTTTGACTGCGAAAATCGGCTTCTGACGCTCGAGAGAGGCTCAAATCTGCAGTATTTGACTTTATCATCAAAAGTGATCTAGTGACCAAATTCGACTTCAAGAACAAGGAAAACCACGTTATCCATCATATTTATCCTAATTCAAACATTCTGAGGCATGAAAGTTGTTTGTTTAAGCCATTTTCAGGGAGTTGCAGCTTATCCCATGTTTGACTGCGAAAATCGGCTTCTGACGCTCGAGAGAGGCTCAAATCTGCAGTATTTGACTTTATCATCAAAAGTGATCTAGTGACCAAATTCGACTTCAAGAACAAGGAAAACCACGTTATCCATCATATTTATCCTAATTCAAACATTCTGAGGCATGAAAGTTGTTTGTTTAAGCCATTTTCAGGGAGTTGCAGCTTATCCCATGTTTGACTGCGAAAATCGGCTTCTGACGCTCGGAGAGGCTCAAATCTGCAGTATTTGACTTTATCATCAAAAGTGAGCTAGTGACCAAATTCGACTTCAAGAACAAGGAAAACCACGTTATCCATCATATTTATCCTAATTCAAACATTCTGAGGCATGAAAGTTGTTTGTTTAAGCCATTTTCAGGGAGTTGCAGCTTATCCCATGTTTGACTGCGAAAATCGGCTTCTCTCGCTGAGAGACGCTCAAATCTGCAGTATTTGACTTTATCATCAAAAGTGAGCTAGTGACCAAATTCGACTTCAAGAACAAGGAAAACCACGTTATCCATCATATTTATCCTAATTCAAACATTCTGAGGCATGAAAGTTGTTTGTTTAAGCCATTTTCAGGGAGTTGCAGCTTATCCCATGTTTGACTGCGAAAATCGGCTTCTCTCGCTGAGAGACGCTCAAATCTGCAGTATTTGACTTTATCATCAAAAGTGAGCTAGTGACCAAATTCGACTTCAAGAACAAGGAAAACCACGTTATCCATCATATTTATCCTAATTCAAACATTCTGAGGCATGAAAGTTGTTTGTTTAAGCCATTTTCAGGGAGTTGCAGCTTATACCATGTCTGACTGCGAAAATCGGCTTCTGACGCTCGGAGGGGCTCAAATCTGCAGTATTTGACTTCATCACCAAAAGTGAGATAGTGACCAAATTCGACTTCAAGAACAAGGAAAACCACGTTATCCATCATATTTATCCTAATTCAAACATTCTGAGGCATGAAAGTTGTTTGTTTAAGCCATTTTCAGGGAGCTGCAGCTTATACCATGTTTGACTGCGAAAAACGGCTTCTCTCGCTGAGAGACGCTCAAATCTGCAGTATTTGGATTTATCATCAAAAGTGAGCTAGTGACAAAATTCGACTTCAAGAACAAGGAAAACCACATTTTCCATCATATTTATCCTAATTCAAACACTCTGAGGCATGAAAGTTGTTTGTTTAAGCCATTTTCAGGGAGCTGCAGCTTATACCATGTTTGACTGCGAAAATCGGCTTCTGACGCTCGGGAAGGCTCAAATCTGCAGTATTTGACTTTATCATCAAAAGTGAGCTAGTGACCAAATTCGACTTCAAGAACAAGGAAAACCACATTTTCCATCATATTTATCCTAATTCAAACACTCTGAGGCATGAAAGTTGTTTGTTTAAGCCATTTTCAGGGAGCTGCAGCTTATACCATGTTTGACTGCGAAAATCGGCTTCTGACGCTCGGGGAGGCTCAAATCTGCAGTATTTGACTTTATCATCAAAAGTGAGCTAGTGACCAAATTCGACTTCAATAACAAGGAAAACCACATTTTCCATCGTATTTATCCTAATTCAAACACTCTGAGGCATGAAAGTTGTTTGTTTAAGCCATTTTCCTAATTCAAACACTCTGAGGCATGAAAGTTGTTTTTTTAAGCCATTTTCAAGGAGCTGCAGCTTATACCATGTTTGACTGCGAAAATCGGCTTCTGACGCTTGGGGAGGCTCAAATCTGCAGTATTTGACTTTATCATCAAAAGTGAGCTAGTGACCAAATTCGACTTCAAGAACAAGGAAAACCACATTTTACATCATATTTATCCTAATTCAAACACTCTGAGGCATGAAAGTTGTTTGTTTAAGCCATTTTCAGGGAGCTGCAGCTTATACCATGTTTGACTGCGAAAAACGGCTTCTGACGCTCGGGGAGGCTCAAATCTGCAGTATTTGACTTTATCATCAAAAGTGAGCTAGTGACCAAATTCGACTTAAAGAACAAGGAAAACCACATTTTAAATCATATTTATCCTAATTCAAACACTCTGAGGCATGAAAGTTGTTTGTTTAAGCCATTTTCCTAATTCAAACACTCTGAGGCATGAAAGTTGTTTTTTTAAGCCATTTTCAGGGAGCTGCAGCTTATACCATGTTTGACTGCGAAAATCGGCTTCTGACGCTTGGGGAGGCTCAAATCTGCAGTATTTGACTTTATCATCAAAAGTGAGCTAGTGACCAAATTCGACTTCAAGAACAAGGAAAACCACATTTTCCATCATATTTATCCTAATTCAAACACTCTGAGGCATGAAAGTTGTTTGTTTAAGCCATTTTCAGGGAGCTGCAGCTTATACCATGTTTGACTGCGAAAATCGGCTTCTGACGCTCGGGGAGGCTCAAATCTGCAGTATTTGACTTTATCATCAAAAGTGAGCTAGTGACCAAATTCGACTTCAAGAACAAGGAAAACCACATTTTCCATCATATTTATCCTAATTCAAACACTCTGAGGCATGAAAGTTGTTTGTTTAAACCATTTTCAGGGAGTTGCAGCTTATACCATGTTTGACTGCGAAAATCGGCTTCTCTCGCTGAGAGACGCTCAAATCTGCAGTATTTGACTTTATCATCAAAAGTGATCTAGTGACAAAATTCGACTTCAAGAACAAGGAAAACCACGTTATCCATCATATTTATCCTAATTCAAACATTCTGAGGCATGAAAGTTGTTTGTTTAAGCCATTTTCAGGGAGTTGCAGCTTATCCCATGTTTGACTGCGAAAATCGGCTTCTCTCGCTGAGAGACGCTCAAATCTGCAGTATTTGACTTTATCATCAAAAGTGAGCTAGTGACCAAATTCGACTTCAAGAACAAGGAAAACCACGTTATCCATCATATTTATCCTAATTCAAACATTCTGAGGCATGAAAGTTGTTTGTTTAAGCCATTTTCAGGGAGTTGCAGCTTATCCCATGTTTGACTGCGAAAATCGGCTTCTCTCGCTGAGAGACGCTCAAATCTGCAGTATTTGACTTTATCATCAAAAGTGATCTAGTGACCAAATTCGACTTCAAGAACAAGGAAAACCACGTTATCCATCATATTTATCCTAATTCAAACATTCTGAGGCATGAAAGTTGTTTGTTTAAGCCATTTTCAGGGAGTTGCAGCTTATCCCATGTTTGACTGCGAAAATCGGCTTCTGACGCTCGGAGAGGCTCAAATCTGCAGTATTTGACTTTATCATCAAAAGTGATCTAGTGACCAAATTCGACTTCAAGAACAAGGAAAACCACGTTATCCATCATATTTATCCTAATTCAAACATTCTGAGGCATGAAAGTTGTTTGTTTAAGCCATTTTCAGGGAGTTGCAGCTTATCCCATGTTTGACTGCGAAAATCGGCTTCTGACGCTCGGAGAGGCTCAAATCTGCAGTATTTGACTTTATCATCAAAAGTGAGCTAGTGACCAAATTCGACTTCAAGAACAAGGAAAACCACATTTTCCATCATATTTATCCTAATTCAAACACTCTGAGGCATGAAAGTTGTTTGTTTAAGCCATTTTCCTAATTCAAACACTCTGAGGCATGAAAGTTGTTTTTTTAAGCCATTTTCAGGGAGCTGCAGCTTATACCATGTTTGACTGCGAAAATCGGCTTCTGACGCTGGGGAGGCTCAAATCTGCAGTATTTGACTTTATCATCAATAGTGAGATAGTGACCAAATTCGACTTCAAGAACAAGGAAAACCACATTTTCCATCATATTTATCCTAATTCAAACACTCTGAGGCATGAAAGTTGTTTGTTTAAGCCATTTTCCTAATTCAAACACTCTGAGGCATGAAAGTTGTATGTTTAAGCCATTTTCAGGGAGCTGCAGCTTATACCATGTTTGACTGCGAAAAACGGTTTCTGACGCTCGGGGAGGCTCAAATCTGCAGTATTTGACTTTATCATCAAAAGTGAGCTAGTGACCAAATTCGACTTCAAGAACAAGGAAAACCACATTTTCCATCATATTTATCCTAATTCAAACACTCTGAGGCATGAAATTTGTTTTTTTAAGCCATTTTCAGGGAGCTGCAGCTTATACCATGTTTGACTGCGAAAATCGGCTTCTGACGCTCGGGGAGGCTCAAATCTGCAGTATTTGACTTTATCATCAAAAGTGAGCTAGTGACCAAATTCGACTTCAAGAACAAGGAAAACCACATTTTCCATCATATTTATCCTAATTCAAACACTCTGAGGCATGAAAGTTGTTTGTTTAAGCCATTTTCAGGGAGCTGCAGCTTATACCATGTTTGACTGCGAAAATCGGCTTCTGACGCTCGGGGAGGCTCAAATCTGCAGTATTTGACTTTATCATCAAAAGTGAGCTAGTGACCAAATTCGACTTCAAGAACAAGGAAAACCACATTTTCCATCATATTTATCCTAATTCAAACACTCTGAGGCATGAAAGTTGTTTGTTTAAGCCATTTTCAGGGAGCTGCAGCTTATACCATGTTTGACTGCGAAAATCGGCTTCTGACGCTCGGGGAGGCTCAAATCTGCAGTATTTGACTTTCTTATAAAACGTGAGCTAGTGACCAAATTCGACTTCAAGAACACGGAAAACCACATTTTCCATCATATTTATCCTAATTCAAACACTCTGAGGCATAAAGAAAGGTGAAAGGAACCAAGCTACCACATGTGGTAGCTTGGTTCCCTTCACCTTTCTTTATGTATTAAATGTCAGTTCACGTATCAGACATTGTGGATGAAAAAATTGTGTCCACAAAGGTAGTCGTGGTCAAGTTTGTGAAGGCTGAGGCAACTGTCCCTCTCATGCTTGAGAAGGTCAAGTTGGCCATGGCAAACGACCAGGAGTGCATCTTTACGGACAGCGTGGAGTCCGAAGGGACAACTGGTAAGTAAAATACTTTAAAATGCTTTTTCATTTGTGTCAAATACATACTGTATTCTTGCTAATATTCTGAAATTAGTGGCAGTACAACAATATGTCGTCTTGTTAAATTCTCTCTTTTTGTCTCTTTACTCTGCATCTGTCTCATCAAGGGTCTTTTTATTGTGAGCAAAGCGCCAGAAAAATTCATGCAGTTTTGACTTCTGCATTCAGGAAATGGTGCCAGAGGAGGTCGCTAACCAGGTATTGTTTAGATAACAAAGATTTTAGGTGGTTACGAATAAGAACGTAAGAAATTAGAATTATATTCATGTGTTTTTTTGCCATAGCTGCACCCATCATGTCAAAAATGTAAAATATTTTTTCACATGATGTTTGTTTAGGAAAATTCTATTCCCCATGGAATATGTATCTGCAGACACTGCTAAATTTCTTCATATAGAAACCTGTCTGAAAGCAATGGCTGAAATTACTTGATCTGCTAACTATTTACAAAATGTTCCAAATGCAGAAATGAGCAATCAGTCCACTCATTAAGGGACCAGGTGGAGGCGTCTCGTGGCCTTGATGATGTCACTAAAAAAAACAGTGACATAGTGGCTGCCAGCCATGACCTAGTGCCAATACGAAGACCAGAGGTCAAGTAGGCATTTGCCTTTTTTTGCCGATTGTTTTCATTTTGCATCTGTTTGAATATTGCTCAACACGCAAATAATCAAATGTAGAACTAGAGTTGGTGTTGGAGCAGTGATCTCAAGGAAATTGAATCGAATGCAACTGGATTTGGTTTTTGTCTTGAAGACGTTTCACCTCTCATCCAAGAGGCTTCATCAGTTCCTGCTCACTGACTAGGCTGGGATACAGTCTGAGCTGAAAACTAGGAGGTTCTTTTTACTTGACCATATCTGGTAGGATGAATCTCTAACCAGAAGAGCAGAATTACAGTGAGTGTGTTTTGCCTGTTATCAAGTGGGTCCTTGTGATCACAGCCTTAGGGGCTACAGTCGAGTGGGAGCCTGATTATAACTGAGTGTATCTGGATGAGATGTCAAGGAAAGTTTTACTGCACAACAGTTGCTCCATATGATGCTCACTGTCTCTGTTTGTTGTGGCTGTAAACATATCCATATTTCTATTTTTATTTTGAGAGAACGAACCTATGGATGAAAAGGTTCACATAGTGCGACACCTGCTGGTCATATTTTGCAACTACCTTTGGCGTGCTTCCCATTCCCATATGCGTGATATTTCTAATTTTTGAGAGCAGACATCACTGTTCACAGAGCATCCTTCAGAAAACGTACTATAATACTTTCATTTTCAAAACAGACATGGTGCGTTTTAGTCTATCAGCTGCACATTAACAGTCACTAAATATGCTGTTGCATTACTTTATTTATTTATTTAGGCTATCTTTTTCTCTTGCATTACTTTATAATCCATGCACCAGCAGAACATTTAAAAAAATGACTGAAAGGTTGCTCATTTGATATGAAAATCATTTTTATTGTCATTCATGTGCGGCACCGCTTGGTAGAGCATAATGGAGCTATAATGAAGCTAAAGGCCGTCATAGCCTCCAATATGGTCTGTGATTATAACGTAGTCTCGTCCAGGGGCGCAGATGGAATTTTTGAACTGGGGGGGACCAACCTGTCAGCAAATGATTTCAATTCAATACGTTATTTTTGTGTAATGTGGGCTTTAACTAGCGCTCAAGTAGTTACTTTCGTAATAGCCTATGGGCCAATGGTTTGCACTAAAAAGTCATTGGAGAATTCTTATTTGAAATCATGGATAAACAACAATGAACATGTTAAACAAAGGCCTACCTGATCAACACTAGCCATACATGATGAAACTGTTTTTTGTTATCACCCACCAAAACTTCAAGCCTTATGCAAAATATGTTTTATTTAGGCTAAACATTTGTGTATGAACTCAGAAGTGTAAACAACAACATATTTACATAAATAAAAATAAGTCTGTAAACTGTAAATGAAATTCACATTTTAAATGATAATAATTTGAACTGAAATCACCCACTCTGTCATAGTAGACAATGGTCTGATCACTGCAACAGGCACAGGCGCAGCTACAAGTTCCTCTTTAGGACCCTGGGGAGTGAGAGTCGTGCCTTATGGTGTGTTCAATTTACACTGAAAGTCGGAACTTGGAGCTCGGAACAATGTAACCCCAAAGTTGAGTGCTCCCAGCGCTTCCCAGCTGTACAAACGTACAACAAAACATGTAAAGTTACTGTTTACGTGAGTAGCAGATAGCATGAATTCTATGTCGGGCTGGTGAGATTAATCCGACTCTCCGAGTTGGAGATCCGACTTCACGGGGGGTTCTGATTAAAATTCTGACTTGGAGATCAGAAATTCCGACATTCGTGTACAACTGGAATGCACCATTAGTCGTAGCACACAAACGCCGGGCTCTCAATGCGCGCTGCAATGTAATTTAGTCTAACTAACGGAACATTAATCCTCTGTTTTACCGGCGATGTTTGTCACTTTATGTAGGGACAGTGGGGGGGACGGATCGGGGTCACTATGAATCTGAGGGGGTCATATCCCCCCGTCCCTAGTGCCATCTGTGCGCATGGTCTCGTCTGTATCTCAATATATTTTAAAGGTCGAGACATACGCGAGAACCTTTATTTTGAAGAGCACAGCACAAATATAATTGATAAAGCACATTAGCCAATCAGAGGCAACGGGGTGCCGAAGGCCCACCCACCAATGGAAACGAAATATTGAATGGTAAATTTCTTTTGTCAGTAAGAACAAAAAAACAAGAAATCGAGCCGAATTGGGGATTTCCGTTTTTTGCCCAAAATTAGAAAAACGAAAAAACCACTTGTTTCTGGTTTCTGAATGTGTCAAAAACCAGAAATAGTTCAAGCTGAATTTCACTGAAAATGGGTTTTTCAAACACATTTCATGCCTTAGAATGTTTGAAGTAGAATAAATATGATGGCAAACATGGTTTTCCTTGTTCTTTAATTCGATTTTGGTCATAAATTCACTCCTGATCATAAACTCACTTCTTGCAATTTTGAGCTTTTCTCAGCGAGAGAAGCGCTTTTTTTGCACTCTGAAACAGATGAACTCATTTATGGCAATTTTGAGGTTTTCTGATAGAGAGAAGCGTCTTTTTGAACTCTGAAATAGATTCAGCTGGATTTCACTGATAAGGAGGTTTTCAAGTAGGTTTCCTATCCCAGAATGTGTAAAGTTGGATAAATATGATGGCAAACATGATTTGCGGTTTTCTTGCACTTGGTCTTGTGTCTCGATCATCAAATCTAATCATTCTTGAGATGATGTGGAACATATTTGTTGTGTAATTTCGGCTTGCGTGACCATTCAGGAGAGATGAAGAAGACTAAGAGACATTGATGACTTACGTTGAGATTGTTTATAGAACATGGCCATGGAGGAGCAAAATAACAGCATGTCTGTCTGCACAGAGTGTTGCCATGATAACCCTAAGGAGTTTTCCCAAATGCCCAAATTATATGTACTGTTTCAAGAAGCATTGCTCCCATACATGGATATCTATTTAACAACATAGAAAGGGGGGTGATGCAAAGTGTCTCCCCTCTAGCCAGAGGACTAGGAGGCAAAATAGGTCAATAGTCTGCTAGATCGAAGGCCTCCTTACGAGTTTTATGCAAACAGTTAGCTTTGCCTTGGCTTGGTTTGTCAGACACTTGTTCTGTAGACAGTATATTTGTGTATAGCTTTGAATATCTAGGTTGCAGAGACCATGAGAAGATTGCTCATAGTGCGATCTTCAATATCCTTATCGAGACTTTAACGTCTGTACAAGACATGTATGACCTCCTCTTGTATATAGACAGAATGACCTGGGAGAATCCTATTTTTCTCCCACAAAAGTCAAGAGGCATGGTAGCTCGAAAAAATTGCTCTGCCAGACTGGTGTTGTGCACTGCATCACACAAGGCAAAATTAAGTAGTGTTCATGCAACATTAAAAATTAAAGTTAAGTTAAATTTGGCTATCACTAATAATTAATGATTATCAGGGATAATTATTGATTATCAGGGATAATTATTAATTATGAGAAATAATACGATCTAATTTACATTACATTGAAGAAGGGAAAATATAGACAATTCAATAATTCAGTCTCATAAAAAGGTACTAAACTGTTTGTAACTCTGATTAATAATTAACTTAATAACTCCAACCAAAATTACCACTACAGTAAGTAATGGTTAAAATATTTTGAAGTTCTTAACAGTGTTGAGAGGTTGGCAACATTCACTCTTGTACAATATTGAATAAACAGCAAGAAGGTTCAAAAGTATTTTATTTAACACAAAGATTAAAACACACAATCTAACTAACATGCACTACTGTATATGCAGGTGTGTGTGTGTGTGTGTGTGTGTGTTTGTTTGTGTGTGTGACATGATGCCAGGTTAGAGAAGATGGTTGGTTGCATGCAAAGACCCTGGCTTTCATTTATCAAACGAACGTACGTCAGAAAACTGGGCGTACAGTCATTTAAACGCAAAGCTCGGCATTTATCATTTTGGTGTGTGAGCGGAGGTCTGGCGGAATTGTTATTAGACCATATATCCCTGACATTAAAGGTAGCCTGGTTTCAAATAGCTTGCAATTAACGGGGTTAACAGTTTATTGCTGTAACATTAATTTCTCTTTCAATGTGAGAAAGATTTTGAGGCAGGTGACATAATAACAAGCAATACATGCAATGATTCATGTGCTAGGTGACTAAGGTTATCCCCTGGTAACTCCACTGGCAAAACCCTCCAACAGAGCAGGAGCGCAGATTCAACCATGCGCATTTACGCACACGGGCCACGTAGGAGCGCTGCATCGGGCTGCTTAAGGGCAGATGGCTCTGTCTAGGATCTGCGGGGGGAACCCTATTATACACGCCAGAGAAAATTTGCAACATCATTTTAACCTGTGGGGTTCTGCACAATATTGCACAAAACAGGGTTTCATTTCCCAGTGCAGCAAGATGAACCTGTGCCCAGAGAGCCTGGCCAGCAGAGCCCCAACTGGAGGCTACACGAGGGAGACAGGACCTCATTCATCCCTTCTAAAATGTAAAGTGTTAAATACTTATGTTTAGCAACTATTAAATACAGGGAAACAGACAATGCACAACGTTTAGTCAAACATTTTATTCATGTGATGCACGTTTCAGGTTTTCGTTTATCTCTTTTAAAGTGTCGTATTGCTATAAGTGAGCGATTTATCTCCGCCATCGACCGACACATTTCGGTTTGTTTTTCCAACAACTCTGCATTCGAGAGAGGGGAATTTGTTCGGGTACGCACAAAAAAGGGTGGGGGAACCAGAAGAGAGACTGTGCCAAAGGACAGTAAGAAAAATAACTTGATTGAAAAGGCGTTGCAGTTGTTTTTTCCAGATGGGAAAAATGCAGAGGGGGGTCTTTCTGATTTTGACATAGATTTAACTGACTTCCAGCAGCACCCATTAGTGGAGAGCATCACAGTTGGGGAACTGTATGAAAAGACAAAGTTACCGCTGTTACGTTTCTATTTGACAACCAAGAAGAAAGACATCACCACTGACATAAATGTAGAGGAGGAGAATAGTGATGCAACTGCAGAAGAATAGAGACACATGATAGACATGATACCGATTGCCACACTCCAGGCATTGCAACAAACACTGTGGAGATTAATACTTCAGATATAATTTATGTTGAAAGCAGCACAGTATTTGAAAATGCAAGCAGTGATAGTGTTTCCCTTCTTTACGCCTCACCTCAAATGAAATTAACTTGTTATTACGATAAAACGGAGGGAAAAAAATATATGAATGCATGGCAATTTAGGGCTTCCGTAGGTTTAATATACTACACTATCGTTTTGTTTTCTCAAGATCTCAAATTAATTATATCATTATCTCGGGAAAGCAAAGTTTCGTTATCTCGAGATCTCGAGAAAATTAACTCGTTATTACGGAAAACGGCAATTGTTATTTCGAGATAACCGGATAATTTTCTCGAGATCTCGAGAAAACAAATGAAATTAACTCGTTATCACGGGAAAACGGAGGGAAAAAATGTATGAATGCGTGGCCTTTTGAGACTTCCGTAAATATAGCCTACTACACAATCATTTAGTTTTCTCAAGATCTCAAATTAATTATATCGTTATCTCGGTAAAAAAAAGTTTCGTTATCTCGAGATCTCGAGAAAATTAACTCGTTATCACAGGAAAACGGCAGTTGTTATTTCGAGATAATAGGATAATTTTCTCGAGATCCCGAGAAAACAAATGAAATTAACTCGTTATCAAGATAAAACGGAGGGAATAAAAATATATGAATGCATGGCCGTTCAGGGCTTCTGTAGATTTAATATACTACACTATCGTTTTGTTTTCTCAAGATCTCAAATTAATTATATCGTTATCTCGGGAAAACAAAGTTTCGTTAGCTCGAGATCTCGAGAAAATTAATTCGTTATCACAGAAAACATTAGTTGTTATTTCGAGATAACGGGATAATTTTCTCGAGAGACCGAGAAAAAAAAATTAAATTAACTCGTTATCATGATAAAATGGAGGGAAAAAAATACATATAAAATTATCCCATTACCTTGGGAAAATGGCAGTTTTATGTCGAGATCTTGAGAAATCAAATTAAATTAACTCGTTATCACGGGAAAACGGAGGGAAAAAATGTATGAATGCGTGGCCTTTTGGGACTTCCGTAAATATAGCCTACTACACTATCGTTTTGTTTTCTCAAGATCTCGAATTAATTATATTGTTATCTCGGGAAAACAAAGTTTCGTTAGCTCGAGATCTCAAGAAAATTAACTCGTTATCACGGAAAACGGCAGTTGTTATTTCGAGATAACGGGATAATTTTCTTGAGATCTCGAGAAACAAATGAAATTAACTCGTTATCACGATAAAACGGAGGGAAAAAAAAATATGAATGCATGGCCGTTTAGGGCTTCTGTAGATTTAATATACTACACTATCATTTTGTTTTCTCAAGATCTCAAATTAATTATATCATTATCTCGGGAAAACAAAGTTTCGTTTTCTCGAGATCTTGAGAAAATTAACTCGTTATCACGGAAAACGGCAGTTGTTATTTCGAGATAACCGGATAATTTTCTCGAGATACTGAGAAAACAAATGAAATGAACTCGTTATCACGGGAAAACGGAGGGAAAAAATGTATGAATGCGTGGCCTTTTGAGACTTCCATAAATATAGCCTACTACACTATCTTTTAGTTTTCTTAAGATCTCGAATTAATTGTATCGTTATCTCGAGAGAAGAAAGTTTCGTTATCTCGACATCTCAGGAAAATTAACTCGTTATCACTGGAAAACGGCAGTTGTTATTTCGAGATAACCGGATAATTTTCTTGAGATCTCGAAAAAACAAATCAAATTAACTCGTTATCACGATAAAACGGAGGGAATAAAAATATATGAATGCATGGCCGTTTAGGGCTTCCGTAGATTTAATATACTACACTGTCGTTTTGTTTTCTCAAGATCTCAAATTAATTATATCGTTATCTCGGGAAAACAAAGTTTCGTTAGCTCGAGATCTCGAAAAAATTAACTCGTTATCACGGAAAACGGCAGTTGTTATTTCGAGATAACAAGATAATTTTCTCGAGATACTGAGAAAACAAATGAAATTAACTCGTTATCATGATAAAATGGAGGGAAAAAAATACGTATAAAATTATCCCGTTACCTCGGGAAAATGGCAGTTTTATTTCGAGATAACAAGTCGAGATCTTGAGAAATCAAATTAAATTAACTCGTTATCACGGGAAAACGGAGGGAAAAAATGTATGAATGCGTGGCCTTTTGGGACTTCCATAAATATAGCCTACTACACTATCGTTTAGTTTTCTCAAGATCTCGAATTAATTATATTGTTTTCTCTGGAAAACAAAGTTTCGTTAGCTCGAGATCTCAAGAAAATTAACTCGTTATCACGGAAAACGGCAGTTGTTATTTCGAGATAAGCGGAAAATTTTCTCGAGATACTGAGAAAACAAATTAAATTAACTCATTATCACGATCAAACGGAGGGAAAAAAATATATGAATGCATGGCCATTTAGGGCTTCCGTAGATTTAATAAACTACACTATCGTTTTGTTTTCTCAAGATCTTGAATTAATTATATTGTTATCTCGAGAAAAGAAAGTTTCGTTAGCTCGAGATCTCAAGAAAATTAACTCGTTATCACGGAAAACGGCAGTTGTTATTTCGAGATAACGGGATAATTTTCTTGAGATCTCGAGAAACAAATGAAATTAACTCGTTATCACGATAAAACGGAGGGAAAAAAAAATATGAATGCATGGCCGTTTAGGGCTTCTGTAGATTTAATATACTACACTATCATTTTGTTTTCTCAAGATCTCAAATTAATTATATCATTATCTCGGGAAAACAAAGTTTCGTTTTCTCGAGATCTCGAGAAAATTAACTCGGGCTTCCTTAGATTTAATATACTACACTATCGTTTTGTTTTCTCAAGATCTCAAATTAATTATATCGTTATCTCGGGAAAACAAAGTTTCGTTAGCTCGAGATCTCGAGAAAATTAACTCAGGTTTCCTTAGATTTAATATACTACACTATCGTTTTGTTTGCTCAAGATCTCAAATTAATTATATCGTTATCTCGGGAAAACAAAGTTTCGTTAGCTCGAGATCTCGAGAAAACTAACTCGTTATCACGGAAAACGGCAGTTGTTATTTCGAGATAACAGGATAATTTTCTCGAGATACTGAGAAAACAAATGAAATTAACTTGTTATCACGATAAAACGGAGGGAAAAAATATATGAATGCATGGCCGTTCAGGGCTTCTGTAGATTTAATTTACTACACTATCGTTTTGTTTTCTCAAGATCTTGAAATAATTATATTGTTATCTTGGGAAAACAAAGTTTCGTTAGCTCGAGATCTCGAGAAAATTAACTCGTTATCACGGAAAACATTAGTTGTTATTTCGAGATATCGGGATTATTTTCTTGAGATCTCGAGAAACAAATGAAATTAGCTCGTTATCACGATAAAACGGAGGGAAAAAAAAATATGAATGCATGGCCGTTTAGGGCTTCTGTAGATTTAATATACTACACTATCATTTTGTTTTCTCAAGATCTCAAATTAATTATATCATTATCTCGGGAAAACAAAGTTTCGTTTTCTCGAGATCTTGAGAAAATTAACTCGTTATCACGGAAAACGGCAGTTGTTATTTCGAGATAACCGGATAATTTTCTCGAGATACTGAGAAAACCAATGAAATTAACTCGTTATCACGGGAAAACGGAGGGAAAAAATGTATGAATGCGTGGCCTTTTGAGACTTCCGTAAATATAGCCTACTACACTATCTTTTAGTTTTCTCAATATCTCGAATTAATTGTATCGTTATCTCGAGAGAAGAAAGTTTCTTTATCTCGAGATCTCAAGAAAATTAACTCGTTATCACTGGAAAACGGCAGTTGTTATTTCGAGATAACCGGATAATTTTCTTGAGATCTCGAAAAAACAAATCAAATTAACTCGTTATCACGATAAAACGGAGGGAATAAAAATATATGAATGCATGGCCGTTTAGGGCTTCCGTAGATTTAATATACTACACTGTCGTTTTGTTTTCTCAAGATCTCAAATTAATTATATCGTTATCTCGGGAAAACAAAGTTTCGTTAGCTCGAGATCTCGAGAAAATTAACTCGTTATCACAGGAAAACGGCAGTTGTTATTTCGAGATAACCGGATAATTTTCTCGAGATCTTGAGAAAACAAATCAAATTAACTCGTTATCACGATAAAATGGAGGGAATAAAAACATATGTATCCATGGCCGTTTAGGGCTTCCGTAGCTTTAACATACTACACTATCGTTTTGTCTGCTCAAGATCTCAAATTAATTATATCGTTATCTCGGGAAAACAAAGTTTCGTTAGCTCGAGATCTCGAGAAAATTAACTCGTTATCACGGAAAACAGCAGTTGTTATTTCGAGATAACATGATAATTTTCTCGAGATACTGAGAAAACAAATGAAATTAACTTGTTATCACGATCAAACAGAGGGAAAAAAATATATCAATGCATGGCAATTTAGGGCTTCCGTAGCTTTAATAGACTACACTATCGTTTTGTTTTCTCAAGATCTTGAATTAATTATATTGTTATCTCGGGAAAACAAAGTTTCGTTAGCTTGAGATCTCAAGAAAATTAACTCGCTATCACGGAAAACGGCAGTTGTTATTTCGAGATAACGGGATATTTTTCTCGAGATACCGAGAAAAAAAATTAAAGTAACTCGTTATCATGATAAAACGGAGGGAAAAGAATACATATAAAATTATCCCGTTACCTCGGGAAAATGGCAGTTTTATTTCGAGATAACAAGTCTAGATCTTGAGAAATCAAATTAAATTAACTCGTTATCACGGGAAAACGGAGGGAAAAAATGTATGAATGCGTGGCCTTTTGCGACTTCCGTAAATATAGCCTACTACACTATCGTTTAGTTTTCTCAAGATCTCGAATTAATTGTATCGTTATCTCGAGAAAAGAAAGTTTCATTATCTCGAGATCTCGAGAAAATTACCTCGTTATCACAGGAAAACAGCAGTTGTTATTTCGAGATAACCGGATAATTTTCTCGAGATCTCGAGAAAACGAATCAAATTAACTCATTATCACGATAAAACAGAGGGAAAAAAATGAATGAATGCATGGCCGTTTAGGGCTTCCGTAGATTTAATATACTACACTATCGCTTTGTTTTCTCAAGATCTCAAATTAATTATATCATCATCTCGGGAAAACAAAGTTTCGTTATCTCGAGAAAATTAACTCGTTATCACAGGTTAACGGCAGTTGTTATTTCGAGATAACCGGATAATCTTCTCGAGATACTGAGAAAACAAATTAAATTAGCTCATTATCACGATAAAACGGAGGGCAAAAAATATATGAATGCATGGCCGTTTAGGGCTTCCGTAATTTAATATACTACACTATCGTTTTGTTTTCTCAAGATCTCAAATTAATTATATCGTTATCTCAGGAAAACAAAGTTTCGTTAGCTCGAGATCTCGACAAAATTAACTCGGGCTTCCTTAGATTTAATATACTACACTATCGTTTTGTTTTATCAAGATCTCAAATTAATTATATCGTTATCTCGGGAAAACAAAGTTTCGTTAGCTTGAGATCTCAAGAAAATTAACTCGTTGTCACGGAAAACGGCAGTTGTTATTTCGAGATAACAGGATAATTTTCTCGAGATACTGAGAAAACAAATGAAATTAACTCGTTATCATGATAAAATGGAGGGAAAAAAATACGTATAAAATTATCCCGTTACCTCGGGAAAATGGCAGTTTTATGTCGAGATAACAAGTCGAGATCTTGAGAAATCAAATTAAATTAACTCGTTATCACGGGAAAACGGAGGAAAAAATGTATGAATGCGTGGCCTTTTGGGACTTCCGTAAATATAGCCTACTACACTATCGTTTAGTTTTCTCAAGATCTCGAATTAATTATATTGTTATCTCGGGAAAACAAAGTTTCGTTAGCTCGAGATCTCAAGAAAATTAACTCGTTATCACGGAAAACGGCAGTTGTTATTTCGAGATAAGCGGATAATTTTCTCGAGATACTGAGAAAACAAATTAAATTAACTCATTATCACGATAAAACGGAGGGAAAAAAATATATGAATGCATGGCCGTTTAGGGCTTCCGTAGATTTAATAGACTACACTATCGTTTTGTTTTCTCAAGATCTCAAATTAATTATATCATCATCTCGGGAAAACAAAGTTTCGTTATCTCGAGAAAATTAACTCGTTATCACAGGTTAACGGCAGTTGTTATTTCGAGATAACCGAATGATCTTCTCGAGATACTGAGAAAACAAATTAAATTAGCTCATTATCACGATGAAACGGAGGGCAAAAAATATATGAATGCATGGCCGTTTAGGGCTTCCGTAATTTAATATACTACACTATCGTTTTGTTTTCTCAAGATCTCAAATTAATTATATCGTTATCTCAGGAAAACAAAGTTTCGTTAGCTCGAGATCTCGACAAAATTAACTCGGGCTTCCTTAGATTTAATATACTACACTATCGTTTTGTTTTATCAAGATCTCAAATTAATTATATCGTTATCTCGGGAAAACAAAGTTTCGTTAGCTTGAGATCTCAAGAAAATTAACTCGTTTTCACGGAAAACGGCAGTTGTTATTTCGAGATAACAGGATAATTTTCTCGAGATACTGAGAAAACAAATAAAATTAACTTGTTATCACGATAAAACGGAGGGAAAAAAATATATGAATGCATGGCCGTTCAGGGCTTCTGTAGATTTAATATATTACACTATTGTTTTGTTTTCTCAAGATCTTGAAATAATTATATTGTTATCTCGGGAAAACAAAGTTTCGTTAGCTCGAGATCTCGAGAAAATTAACTCGTTATCACGGAAAACATTAGTTGTTTTTTCGAGATAACGGGATAATTTTCTCGAGATACCGAGAAAAAACTGAAATTTACTCGTTATCATGATAAAATGGAGGGAAAAAAATACATATAAAATTATCCCGTTACCTCGGGAAAATGGCAGTTTTATGTCGAGATAACAAGTCGAGATCTTGAGAAATCAAATTAAATTAACTCGTTATCACGGGAAAACGGAGGGAAAAAATGTATGAATGCGTGGCCTTTTGGGACTTCCGTAAATATAGCCTACTACACTATCGTTTTGTTTTCTCAAGATCTCGAATTAATTATATTGTTATCTCGGGAAAACAAAGTTTCGTTAGCTCGAGATCTCAAGAAAATTAAGTCGTTATCACGGAAAACGGCAGTTGTTATTTCGAGATAACGGGATCATTTTCTTGAGATCTTGAGAAACAAATGAAATTAACTCGTTATCACGATAAAACGGAGGGAAAAAAAAATATGAATGCATGGCCGTTTAGGGCTTCTGTAGATTTAATATACTACACTATCATTTTGTTTTCTCAAGATCTCAAATTAATTATATCATTATCTCGGGAAAACAAAGTTTCGTTAGCTCAAGATCTCAAGAAAATTAACTCGTTATCACGGAAAACGGCAGTTGTTATTTCGAGATAACGGGATAATTTTCTCGAGATCTCGAGAAACAAATGAAATTAACTCGTTATCACGAGAAAACGGAGGGAAAAAAAAATATGAATGCATGGCCATTTAGGGCTTCCGTAAACAACAGTATGGAGAGTATTCAATTATTTCATTTAAAATTGTAATTTCAATTATTGATGATGATTTTAGATTTTTTTTTTACAAATTAAAAAAATGTTCTAATTGTTTTTGTAAATCCTGTATTGGTCATGAGAGGTAATTTTATGAATTTAAACAAATTCAGTTACAAATATTCTTCCCTTGTGTAGACAAGATCACAAAAAATGAAGAGAAAAAAAAGCAACATCAAACTTGTATAGGAACAGTACACCCAAAATGAAAATAATTAAATAATTATTTTCCCATTTCGTCCTGATTACTGTCACCCTAATCAAATAGAGTTGAATGGGTACATGTTTGTTTGAGTTCAATTCATGCTGTCTAGAGGATGAACCCTGACATCTTTGGTGACCTCACCTTTCCTCTAGCGTCACTGTCAGGCCAAAATGTACAAACCCCATTCACCCACTACCTGCATTTCCACAGCATCCACCAAGCCAGTAGTGACGGAGGGTATTTTGGGTGATCTAGTCCTTTAAGGATTTATAGGTTTCATAAAAAAAAAAAAAGAAATCCAGCTGTTGTCACTCGATTTATCTTTTGAATATTTCTCAATTAAGATTTGATTTCCAGATTGACTTTGAGTTTTCAAAATGTCTTCATATACTGAAAGGTTTCCTTGGGTCCTTAAATAGTATTATTGAGATCCTTGGAAAAGGCCATAAATGTGGCACTAAATTGTCAAAGATTGGGCTTATATTTAATTTCAGGTAGCATTAAAAGTCTTAAAATGTGTTACATTTAGCTTACTGAAACCCGCAGACACCCTGATATATATATATATATATATATATATATATATATATATATATATATATATATATATATATATATTCTCTTCAAGTGACTACTGTCATGTTTGGAATTTGTCTCAACATGCAGTCAACGGATTTAAAGATTCTGCACCCTTGTCTTATAATCATTTCTATCTTCTTCGGCAGTAGTGACAAAGTTGAAAGAAGTCATTGAAAAAGTCACATTTCAGACCTCAACTCCTGCATTCACCTGGTCAACGCCTACACCATCTGTAGACTCACCAGTTTCTGAATGTGTTTCTCCTCAAGTGGTGTCTGATGATACGGTCCCTCACATGCATAGATATGTTACGATCCATGTGGGAAATTAAGCAACTCAACTCAGTGGTGACTATACACATTAGCTGGAAAATCTGCATATTCACTAACTGCGTGGTGAATGTGCATGTTAACTGGTTATTATGTATATTGCCTGACCGAACAGGGAATCGGGGAGGCATTCCCACGTTTCCCAATGAAAAAGTTAATGTGGATGGAGACACTACAGAGCAGCATGGTCAGGCTGTCCCTTGCGTGAGACAGTAGCATTTTGTACCCTCATTAATTGTTTCATTGGGAAATGTGGGAATGCCTCCCAGATTTCCCGTCTGGTCGGGAAATAATAACTTAATGTGTAACTAGAATGTGTATCATTATTTTATCAATAGAGGAAATCAACTTTATTGTCACATACAGTCATACACAGCAATGTATGTCCAATTGCAAACTAACCAATCACTCAATTGTTTTACAGGTGTCTCTTGTGCCAGGCTCTGATGTCAAAGTCCCTAGACTAAAGCTTAACTCTCTGCAGACTGCAAATCCATCAGTCTACATCGGGGACCTTGCTGTGCTTGTCTACAGCATGGAAACACTGTCCTAATCAAGTTTGACAGGGGCACACAAAGACGTGGAATCAAAGCCACAACTCCATACCACAAAACTTCATGCTATACTTGGTGAGTGCATTTAATTAAAGGGAAATTTCATTCTAAAATAAATTATTACACATTACTCATATACAGTTTTTGGTAACACTTTATTTGAAGGTCATCATGTCTATATTGCATTGTAAGCACATTCATAAGACATTGTAATCCATTAATAAGGCTTAAAATATAGAAATGTTTATAATCATGCATGACAAATGTATAACAAGGTTTATAAAGTATTATTATAAATGGTAGACATAATGTATTATAAATTCTGCTTTCATAATGCAAATCTGGGATCGATTCAGATTTGTGAATGTAGCAAACAAAAAAAATCTCAAAAGAACCAAAGCCCTGTTAATTCTAGATGATGAATTTGGGGTTATAGAAAAACAGAATGTTAAAGTATTTTGTTTTGTGTGTGTGTTTTAAAGGAAAACACCACCGCTTTTCCATACTGAACTATGTTCTTCCCTGATGTTAGACGAGTTGACACATACCTCTCTCGCCTTCGTGTGTGCACTCAATCGCGCAGCGCTGCTTTGACAGCCCAGTGACATTCCTTCGGTCCCACACGGAAGTTAGAAGCGACCAAGCACTTCCACGTTTTCCCTATTTAAGTACGGTTACGTGAGTAGTTACTAGGGGTGTAACGATACACAAAAATCACGGTTCGATACGTACCTCGGTTTTGAGGTCACGGTTCGGTTAATTTTCGGTACAGTATGGGAACAAAATGCAAACATGAATTTGCTTGTTGTTTATTTGGAACTTTTGTAAACCAACAATTTATTGTAACATGATACAAAATGTGAAAATAAAATTTAAAAAAATAGAATATTGTTTTAAAGTGCTGCAAGATAATAAGTTAAATAAATTATTCTCAAATAAACAAAATATATATAAAATAAGCTTTCCAATAAATAAAATATTCTCAAACAAAAAATATATGAAACATTATAAAAATAAATTCCTCACAGCTTGTTAAAGGCTTTTAACAAAACTTTTCCACAAGTAAAGTGCAGCACTAACAGTTCCAGCATGTAGCCCTGTTCAGTTTTACTCAACCTTCATAATTTTTGCCAGAAAGATTAACTTGTCCACATTGACTCCACCCATGAGTTATTTGTGAGTACAGGCTTTCATTACGAAGATATAAGGACGACAACATGCACTTTTGGACGATTTATTGACAGTCGCGTTTTTTTGGACAGGCATCAGCACAGTCACCTACACTGTCACTGTATGCTGTGTAGCGCTCGTCGAACAGTGGTTTGCAGGTCACAGACCCCGACATCTCCGTGTAAAATAGTAGTGTTCAAGCCACGTCAAAATGAAAATACATATACATGACTTGGATCGATGAGCAGGGCGATCGGAATGTTTTTCCTGGTTAGCGGACATGGCCGAGGACCCCTCTGGAGACGGGATTCTCAAACCACACCTCCAGCACACCTGCGACCCTCACTAGTTAGAATTAACTGGTAAACTGTCACACCGGAAACATACCCGATCTCAGCTGAACAATGTCGGCTCGTTTTATCCACTTGTCTTTCTCCGTTGCAATATTTAACTAGGAAGCCGAAGTGTTCCCAAGCAGGAGACTTTAGCGACAAGTGAGGGTCTTTAAGCTCCGGTTTCTCGCTAGCGTTAGCCATGACGTAAACGGGCTGCACGTGTAGCTGCAGGCGGAAAATAAACACATGCAACTTCCGTTCCGGGAACTCACCCGTGCACAGCCCTGTACCGAACCGAACGTCCTGTACCGAAGCTGTTCAATACAAATACATGTATCGTTACACCCCTAGTAGTTACACGACCCAAGTGTAGTTACACCAAATGAAACATGCCAATTTTCAAAGCGGATAAAAAGGATAACTTTAATGTATGGCGGAATAACACTTGGGAGCACTTCGTCTTCGGCACAGTAATTATCATCACAGGAGTGAGCATATTACTGCTTACTTCCTTCAGGAAGACACACCTGGGCAGTAGTGCAATTACCTGAGGAAGTGCAAAGGGAGGATCAAGCGGGGGGCCACTGTCCAAACTGAAGGCAGGAGGAGGAGATAGTTACCTTTTGTCTCCTTTGCTACTTTTCTCCCCCACATATTTTTAGGGCTGGGGTTTTTGTTCTGGATCATTTGTTTAAAGTCTTGGTCTGGAGACCAACAGCAAACAGGTTTTCAGAGGGTCATTAACAGCTTAACTTAAGTTTACTTAAAAAAATAAACTTAAGTACAGTTCTTTTTTGTAAGCGTAATATGGCAAACATGGTTTCAGTTGATTATTAATTCCCTTCTGGTCAATACTCACTCATTGGATATTTTGAGCTTTTCTGTGCGTGAGAAGTGTCTTTTTGCACTGTGGAATAGATTAAGCTTTTTTTCACTGAAAACAGGTCTTTCAAGTCAGTTTTCTATCCTAGAGTGATTGAGCTTGGATAAATATCATGGCAAACCTTGTTGCAGTTGTAGTTTCTATCCTAGAATGATTGAAGTTGATAAGTAAAATACTCTCATGGAAATGTCCAGCTTTTCTCACCAAGAGAAGTGTATTTTTTCACTTTGCAATAGATTAGGCTGTATTTTGCTGAAAAAAGGTTTTTCAAGTCAGTTTTCTGTCCTAGAATAACTGAAGTTGGATAAATATCATGGCAAACATGGTTGCAGTTGTTCTTTATTTTATTTGTGCTCAAAACTCACTTATGCCAATTTCCTGCTTTGTTCAGTGAGAGAAGTGTATTTTTGCAAGGCTGTATTTCACTGAAAAAAGGTTTTTCAAGTCGGTTTTCTGTCCTAGAATAACTGAAGTTGGATAAATATTATGACAAATATGGTTGCAGCTGTTCTTTATTTCATTTTTGCTGAAAAGTCACGTATGACAATTTTCAGCTTTGTTCAGCGACAGACCTGTATTTTTGCACTGTGCAAAAGCTTAGGCTGTATTTCACAGAAAAAAGGTTTTTCAAGTCAATTTACTGGCCTAGAATGTGTGAAGTTGGATAAATATTATGGCAAACATGGTTGCAGTTGTTCTGTAGTTCACTTCTGGTCAAAACACTGAGCAAAGGGGCGCCGTTTAACTCAGCTGGTAGAGCGGGCTTCCCATGTACAGATGATTTGTCCTACCCCACCCCCCCTAAAAAAAACAAAAAAAAAAAAACACTGAGAGCATCTTTTTGCACTGTGAAATAGATTAAGCTTTATTTCACTGAAAAACAGTTATTCAAGTAAGTTTCATCCTTAGAATGTTTGAAGTTGGATAATTAATATGGCAAACGTGGTATCAGTTGTTCTTTAATTCCTTTTTGGTCAATATTTTCAGCGTTTCTGACCCAGATAATCTTTTTGCATTTTGCACTTTGTAATAGATTAAGCTGTAGGCCTATGTAATTTTTAAAAAAAGTCTTTTATGGTCCAGAGCCATTCATGCCCATTTTGTGTGTTTCACTTCGAAATTAGCATCTTTTTGCACTAAATTAGGCTTTATTTCACTGAAACAAGGCTTTTCTGTCAGACGGAGTAGGTGACGTGGCAGAAGGACCCAGATGCATAGACATCAGACTGAGGTTGCAGGGATAAGATGCGATATATTAATTCATAAAACCTTAGCGTCGAGAACATGACATGACAATATGAGACAAGGCAATACAATACAATGAACCGACAAAGACTGAACAAAATACAGGAGGAAACAAGACACAGGTGAGACACAAGAGGGCAGGTGCAGGGAGGTGAGATGTCTACAATTCTTTTGGCCTATTTTGTTCTATTGCCTGCGTCCACGTCATGTGACCATCAACTTTCTGGCTGCGAGAACAAAAAACATGGCTGCCATTCCTTTTATTTCCAGTGAAAAGTGCAATATTTTAAGATTGGTATTACGTGAAAATGTGTTTTGAGGACATTTTTATTGAGAAATACGCACTTTATTTTTAGAATCCTCGCTCAGTGAATGTATGTGGTCTAGTTTGTCAGTTTTTACGAAGATTAT
Organism: Lagodon rhomboides; assembly: GCA_039737535.1. Lineage (NCBI taxonomy): Eukaryota > Metazoa > Chordata > Actinopteri > Spariformes > Sparidae > Lagodon > Lagodon rhomboides. Next base: position 1,935,374 of record CM077797.1, read on the forward strand.
TGCAGGTTTCACCAGAAAATTGTAGGGTTGTGATGTATGATATTGTTGCTATGGTGGTTGCTAGGCGGAGGACCCGCTACGTGCACTGTAAAAAAAAAAAATGTTGTTTTTACGGTCAAACACCGGCAGCTGTGGTTGCCAGAACTTCACCGTGAAAATTACAGAAAGACATTTTCTACTATTACGGTAAATGAGCACTAATATTGCTGATTCTACGGTTAAGAATGATGTTTAATTTCACATTTTACTGTAAGAGTTAATGTTTTTACCACTGAAAAACACCTTGTTTTGCCCCAAAATTAGCATGAAAATACTATATAAAATAAAGTTAGTGCCATGAAATATGATGGGTTTTAACTGTAAAATGAACGGTCTAAATTATAAAATACAAACATAATTTGTAAACATGTCCATAAATTACTGCAAAAAAAATATGTTTTGTTAGCATTTTTTGACGGTAAAACACCGGCAGCTGTGGTTGCCAGAACTTCACCATGAAAATTACAGAAAGACATTTTCTACTATTACGGTAAATGAGCACTAATATTGCTGATTCTACGGTTAAGAATGATGTTTAATTTCACATTTTACTGTAAGAGTTAATGTTTTCACCACTGAAAAACACCTTGTTTTGCCCCAAAATTAGCATGAAAATACTATATAAAATAAAGTTAGTGCCATGAAATATGATGGGTTTTAACTGTAAAATTAACGGTCTAAATTATAAAATACAAACATACTTTGTAAACATGTCCATAAATTACTGCAAAAAAACCCATTTTTGTCAAGATTTTTGGACAGTAAAACACCGGCAGCTGTGGTTGCCAGAACTTGACCGTAAAAATAATGGTCAGACATTTTACACTGTAACCGTAAAAGAGCACTAGTGCAGCTGATTTACGGTTAATTACTGCATTTGAGTCCATAAGTTACTGTAAAACTAAAGGTTTTTACCCCTGAAAAAAACTTTGTTTTGCCTAAAAATGAACATAAAAATATTATGTATAATAAAGTTAGTGCCATGAAATATGAAAGGCTTAACCGTTAATTTAACAATTTTAATTATAAAATACAAATTTTGCCAGTTTTGTCACAGATTACAAGACATTTAGAAATACAGTTAAAAGTGTATTGGTACTGCTGATTTTAGATAAAAACGTCATTGTTGAAAATATCAAATAATACCATTAAGATTTAAGATTGAATGGTAGAAGTAAAAAGTAAAGTATGTACCTATTGTACATATACAACCACAAAAAATAATCAAACCTTTTTTTTTTTTTTTACATTTTCATTTAATTCTTAATTCTTCTTTTCCAAGAACATGTGGTAGTGGGGAAGAAATTGTCCACCAAACAGTACACTCTCATCAGAAAATGAAGTGCAGAATCATTTTTCACAAAATAAGGATGAGTTCACCAAACTCCACTGACTCATCATTCCTAATGACTACAATCACACTCATCCCTTGACGGTAAACAGTTTTCAGAGAACACGGTATAACTACTATTGCAGCAAAGAGGAACATGTACCAAGTACCGCACAATTCAAATTTACACCAACTTTTAAACAGCAATAACAACAATTTCTAACAACAATATCTGCAGTGTATGTTACACTCATCTGGTCCACTCATGGTCTGCAAGGTCCGAGATCAGAGTGAGGACTCTTGGATTGACGGAGAACACTTTCTTCTTTTTTTTGTGCTTGACCTTGGTGCCTCTCTCGGGATTGATTGAAAAGAAACACCTTATGAAAAAAAGAAAGGAAAAAAAATATCTTAGGTGTCTAATCAAATGCATTGTATTTTTAAATATCTTAACAAGAAAGCAATTTGTACCTTTGAAGGAACTCCAGTGTTGACCGCAATTCCACTGGGTAGTGTACCGGTATGTTAAAACAGTAGTAACTGCCGAACAACAGGCAGAGGGCGGATGTGAAGGAAGTGATGTGGTCGTTGACGACCTTCTGGTCAATGCTCAACATGAATATCTCAGCAGCAAAGCAGGAGGACCCTGAGAATAAAAAACACAGACAAAAAAAACCAAAAAAAAAACTGAATAAGGTCATCAATGTCAGCCATTAACTCAAATGCTATGGTCATTACATTCAAGTACATTCTAAACTTCCTTCAGTTTACTTACCACACACAATGAGGCAGGGTGTTGCTGGCACATTCTCCATCTGAACCTCCTCAGCAAGGCTTGTTTTCTCGACGTAATGGAACAGATGTTCTTCTTTCTCACCAAAATGAGCCAGTAAAAGAAGTACCATCTCTGTCAGTTCCTCTGAGCAGCCACTGGATTGGCTTCTTTCAGTTTGAAGCTTGAGGAGAGAATCCAGGACTTGTTTGTGTTTTGGTGCAGACGCAGTTTTGAGGAAGTTTAAGAGGCGCCCCCCCTTTTTGTCCACATTTGCAAAGAAGGCCTCAATGAGATTTACACCAGTAAGATGCTGGAAGTGTCCTTCCATACCAGCTTCATGAAACAAAAAAGGCCATTCTTGGCATAGCTTTTGGATGCTTGTACCTTTGTTGATGTCTTTTCGCTGCGTGTAATAGGTAGACTTGACTAATTCTTTTACATCTTCAGCAGTGTAGTTCTTCTCTTTAAACATCTTCTTCATTTCTTCTTTTTTTCACGCTGACTCTCGACAGTCTCAGGAAGTGGCAAATATTTCGGCTCCCAGTTGACGCAGCCATATGTGTCTTGAACACTGGCTTTTTGTTCAGCAGGTATTTCGTCAGTGTCCTCATCTGATTCTGCCTTGCGTTTCGTTATCTTTGGTGTGTCTGGTCGTTTGACATTTTCAACTCTTGACTGGAGTTGCTTTACCAGGGAATGAAATCCAAGTCCAATAATATCACCATCAATCACATCTTCAAGTGACTTCGGACACCTAGCCACCATTCTTTTTGCTATCTCTGTAGTGTTGCGTTTGGTTGGATTCTTACAAATCTTCATCATTTCAGAAACAATAATCCTCACCATTTCTCGTCGAAGTCATGCGCTTGGCCTTTTCTGTCTTTCCAATGTCTGCATTAACTCTTCAGGGAGCTTCTGCCATGGTATCTGAAAACTGTCTACCCAGTTTGGCACAAATGGAGAACTGCTTACTGGCGATGATAAGGTAGCTGTGGATGATGCTGGTGAAGATGGGACTGAAGATGGCGAGGATTGAACAGACAGTGGAGAAGAACACACGAAGTTTGGAGCTGAGGCAGTTGAGTCTGTGAAAGTACAACAAATGAAATTTAAGAGCATTAAGTATTGAATGTGTGTACTCTGTGAAATAATGTAGTCTATCAAGAAATTACAAGATATTACAGCTGCACAATATGTTCAAAAATTAATATTGCAGTTATCTTGACAGACTGGCCAAAATCCACTTAATCAAGTTCTGCAAAAACACAAGCAGGTACATATACTCTGGTTTTGACTGTTGCACTCTTTTAATCCCGTGCATAGAGATTATATAATGTCAGGTAACACTTACTGTAGTTGTAGTTTCTATTCTTAACACAAGACACTTGTGTCCCTTTCCAGGGACTACAGATTAGTACAGTAAATTAGCCCATAGTTAACTCTGTTGGAGCAAAGAAGCTGGATGTTGTCACATGAAATCTGATTCAGCTTTATGCATCACAACTTTAATTTTCATTGAAAATGCCTAAAATACTTCAATCAGAGATAATGACATAGGGACTAATCCATCTCAAATCATTTGCAGGTTTTAGCGATTTGAATATTGCACTTATGTATATTGAGATTTCAATTACTTGTGCAGGTTTGAATGTAAACTATATTCATTTTCATGTTAACGTTACAACAGTTCTATTTCAGTACACTCACCATTTTGGACCCATGCATTAACCAGTCTTCTGGCTTTTATGGGCCTTAACACTGGCAGTAAGTCTCCTTCTGTGATGTACTTTAGATTATCTGTGGTGTAGCACCAAGTGCTTCCAAAGTATCCTCTACTGACTTCACAACTTCATTTGGAAGACCTGGAAGCACTGCTGCAATCGCATCACTTATCTTCTTTGGTATTTGAGTTTCCGTCATATCTGTTGAGATACACAAACCTAAAACAGGTTGATCTCTGGCCCACTAACATCTAAGCATTTACTCTGACAAGACACTGTGCTTCAATGGGACAAACTGGTATCCATTTTTTGTGTAAGATGATAATGGCCACATGTCAATCAGCTTACTAATGTGTCTGCATTCTAATCTTCCTCCAATCTTCTTCTTTACCACGTACATGTGATGGTGTGGAAGAAATTCTCCATCATACTCTCTCATCAGAAAATGAAGTGCAGAATCATCTTTCACAAAAATGAGGATGAGTTCACCAAACTCCACTGAGTCATCATTCCTTATGACTACAAATTGGCCCTTCCTGTAAGTTATCCCCTTATACTGCAAATCAACAGGAATCCTTGTATTTCTTTCAGTGAAACCAAAAGGTAGGACTGCACTTTTAACTTCCTCACTGTAAAGCTCAGAGTAAAATGGTGAGCCATCTTTTATTTGCAAGGCTGGGGGACTCACTGTTCCAGCAGAAAGAAAGGCCTGAAACATCTGGTGCCTCTCTGAAAGAGTCAAACACAGATTTTTGAAGTTCTTCAGATGCCTGGTGCATCTTTTGAAGTAACTATACTTGCTCTCAAAACGCATAGTCCATAGCCTGATGAGTGGGCCAAATTTCAGGATCAGTCCTGGATAGTGTCGTAAATAGTGATGTTTGCGTTTCAAGTTGATGTCTGGAAACAGTGCCTTCCTGGTTTCCAGATATTCTTGTATCAGAACATTCAGATATGCGACCTGAGGCGTAGAAATTTGCTGAGCACAAATCAGGTCCACAATGTCCTTAAGCTGCAAAGTTACCTGCCACACATTATCTTGTGGGTCCTGCACCATGTCTCCAATTAACAGAGGCAGCAGTCTTAGGAAGTTCCAATTTTGTACAGCGTGTCCACTTAGTTTAAGTGCTTTAGGACTGACCGCACAAGGTTTGGAGCAAGCATCTGTTGCTTTGTATCTGAACTGTTTGATGCGCCTGTTCAAAATGGTGTATGTGAACCATTTCTTTTTTTTCGATGAAGCATTTGAGATAAAGAGCAACATCGTACGAGAGGACACCCTCAAAGATGTCATGGCCGAGACAAGGCCTAAAAAAAATTTTTGTTTGGTTCCGGTTTCCGACCGACCCTGTCAATTTATGTGCGACCCAAATTATTTTATGAGCTTGGGGGAAAAAAAAAAAAAAAAAAAAAAAATTTAAATACACAAATAAATGTTTTGATGCAAACCATAATTACGTTTTCGTACAGCACCTCTTCATCCTGTACATGGATGAGCGCATTCTCTCGTGAAAACAACGACTTCAGGTGGGATCTGGACTCGGATGCGAGAGGACGCTGGCGTCAATATCGCCGCTTCTCAATCCGTAGCAAAGCTGCTTTTTTCTGTTGGAAAAAGAAAACCAAGTTGTCCGTACAAACTCTGGGGCTGTGCTGCTAGCTTTGAAGGCTGCACACCTGAACAACTGGCTCCGTGGACTCACCTTTCTCCGCTGATCAGCTGTTAGCCCCGCCGATCAGCTGTTAGCCTCACCGATCAGCTGTTAGCCTAGCAACGCTAACTTTCAAACCTACATACTCAATACTCTGTGGGCTGTCCATCATTGCTCCGTTGGTCCTCCCTCCACCACAACCTCACCGCCTGGCTCCTTCATCGCTCTCCTCTGCTGCTGTGGTCTCCACTGGCTCGTGGTGATGTTGGATGGTCGCTGCTCGGCCGTTGCTGGCGGGGTCTTCAGGTGTTCAGCGCAGGAGCTCCTGGACTTAGCTGTCACTTCGCCCCAGGCTCCATCGCTGGGATTGGACCTCTTGGTCACCTGTGTCGCCCCCGCTGTGTGCACGGGGCCTCAAGACGCAAGTTTGGCTATACGGACGGTGCTATTCCCTGTGGTGCTGACTGCGGTGCTGCTGTTCCCTCCGTGCTGACCGACAGGCGCTCCATTTATTATTGTCCTCCCGTCTGTCTGACCGACACATTTCTGCCCGAAAAACAGCGCCTGTCACCGGCAAAAAAAACTTTAACTCACCGAGTGTTTGTGATGAAAATAAATCACCGCGACGGTCAGTCCTCCAGACCGAGACTTCAGTGAACTTTCCCCCGGAAGACAGCCTCCGTCCCCGCGAGTGACAGAGTCAGACAGCGTCCAGTTTACTGATGGTGATTATTTAATTATGTAATTTAGAGTGAAAAACGTAACTTTGTCATTGTCCAGGATGTTTGGTGGGTCAGGATCTCAATCACTACACATTATAACAGCATCCATAGGATTATAAATTATCCGCGGGTTTAGATTGACGGGGGGACACGGGGAAACGCCTTAAAAACACGACGTCATCATCATGACGTATACCGTCACGCCTCTTTAGGAGCGCAGCGCCGGATTTCTGAGAATTGCCGAACCGCCAATGCGGAGATAATGCGTCTTCTCATGTGTGAAAGGGGTTACTGCGATGGAGGCGGAGAATTGGCCACTAAAGCCGCACCCAAACGCCAGTGTGAATGGGGCTACGTCACAACTTATTTTATCTGCAATCGTTCGAAAACTACAATCCTCTGGCTGCAACGCACCAATCACAGTAGTTTTCTGTAATGACAACCAGTGTCATGCGAGAGGTGACAGGTCAATGGAGGGAAAAAAAGGTATACTATTTGCTCTGAGTTGTACCAAAATATTCTCATTGTTTTTCCTACTAATAGCAGGCAGTAATGTTGGACAACAGGGCTATGAGTCGCACAACACCAGAGTTACACTTTAACTAAACAGCTTCGGAGTCATTCATGGTTCTATAACATTTTCCGGGTTGATTGGATGTTGTCTCGCTATCTTGTTTAACGTTTGTTCAACATTTGGTAGCTTTGTACATATACATTGTACAGAGTATTGTAAGAGTTGATACTATTAAAGTTATTTATGAAATATTGTTATATATTAAATATAGTTTTTAGGAGTAGAAAAAAGTCCACACATTTAAAATCAGCACATTTGAATTGAAGCATTCGTATTGACTACATATTTTGTACATATAAACATGTGTGTGTGTGTAACATGCTGGGAGTATCCATTGCCGCTGTAAAAAATAAAAAAAATCCACCTATCACTCGCTGCCACTGGAAAAATAAAACAAAAAAATAAAATAAAATATATTCCCTACCTACCCATGACCTCAACTGACAACCAACAGGAACCAAACTTTTTTTTTTTTAGGCCCAAGGGGGCAAGCCTGGTGAACAAATATTAAAGTTCTGTAATGTATTAAACACTGACCTGAACTTTATCCCGTGTACTGCTGTCACATCCTCTGTCTCCAGCTGCTCGATGGCACATCTGTAGGTTTCTGTAGTCCGCTCCAGTCCAACGATGGCTGGATCAGGACCCTGAAATCCAGTCCGAGTGATCAGACAATATCTACAGAAGTACGCAGAGGAACTGAAATTTTCCGTAAAACCACCAATGCAGTGAGAGCCCAAGTTGTCTCCAGCAATGCAATACAGTGCTCCTTTCACAACAGATTCACCTTGCATTGTTATTCCATTCTCCTCTAGTAGTTTCAAGTCGGCCAGCAGTTCTGAAAAAACCTTGGCATGGCCAAATTCCTTGAAGTCCTTCTCTCTACACAACAAAACCAGCTGCATATGATCAGTATTTGATCGGACATAGGGGGGCATGTTGAGTAGAATGAAGTAAACAGCCAAAACCTTGTGCTTCGTTTTCGCAGAGCCCAATGGGTTTACAACCTCAAATGCGTCCTGGTATAAAACCAGCTTGAGACAACTTGGGTTTTCCTGAAAAAATGTGTTGGACATAAACAGCTTACCATCATGACAGTCACAAAGAACATCTGTTTTGGAAACATCATTAGGATCTCCTACCATAAGGTCCTGCCAAAAACTGGAATCCAGCATACCCTTTAAAGTATTTAGCACAGGAACATAGTAGGCAAATCTCTCTGTCCTGTTCTCATCTCTGCCCAAAAACACTTTTTTGGGCTCAACATAGTTGAATATGTCTTTAAAACACTGGGCTCTCGAGTAAGCAGTTCTCATGGGTCCTGTGTGGCATGCTGTGAACAAGTCAGATTGCTTTATTGTGTCACAGATTTTTACAATGTCTTCATCTGCAACTGACATCTCTCTAAGAAGCGAATTTAATCTATTTAAAGTATGTGTCTGTCCCAACTCGTGTATATTCTGTATCTCCTCAAGAATGTTTTGAATGGTAGATGCTGGAAGAAGATGCTGTCCCTGTACATTTCTGAGATACAAGTCACTAAAATTTGTCCCGTCTGTAACAGTGTCTTCAGCATCTGACACACTGGCAGCATGTTGCATGGTAGCACTTGCAGTACTCTGAGTATCTTCGCTAAACGATCCACAAAACACATTTTCCAAACTATGTCTGTGTTTTCTTGACATATGAGAGGTAAAGGAAGATTTTACATTGAACACACGTTTGCATCCCCTCACAGGACAAGTTACTTGGCGCCCCTCCACTGTGTTCATTTAAGTGAGCAACCAAAGATTTTACTCCCACACACTGTCGTTCACAAAGTGACACAGTGCATTTCAATGCTGTCAAAGTTGTATTCTGTGTAAGTGTTGGCATGCTATTATGATGGCGATAGAAGTGCGCCTTTAATGCTGCATAACCAGTACACACCTGCTTGCAGCTTGCTGCAACACACTTGAACATACACCTTGGTTCATTGCGATGCAGTTTACAATGGACAACAAATGCTTTAACAGACTGAACTGTTCCTGCACATATGTTACAGGAATACATCTTAAAACAGACTACATCAACGTTAGCATGCAGCAATAGCAACCTTGAGGGTCACAGAATGGCACGGTTGTATTTCCCCTTTCTCCTCTAATCCTCACCTCATGTAACGTTAGGCTAACGTTATCGCGAGGTCGTTAACGTTCACTCTGAGGTCTGCATCTGAGAACAGTAACCTACGTTAGTAATTATTTTATTTCACATGGGCATTGAGACACGGAGATGAGCAGCTAAAAGCAACACGTTGCCTTTTGAAATAAGTGCAAGAGTCAGAGCTGTAATTCTCTCAACATTATCCCTGTGGTGCTGGAATAATGGATAGGACAGAAAAGTAAAAGTGCTAAAGATGGAATAAATTTTTTTTTGAGGAGACCGAACTGACTGTGGATCTAACGTCAACGATACTGTAACTGTGGATCTAACCTTACTGTAGCTACCATTAGCTAGCTGTAACTAGCTATAGCTAACTGTGGAAGAACTTAGCACACAACGTTTTTCTTGTTTTTAAATGGAATTAACCAAATGCAATTAAAACATTTAACTCTATGCAACCTTCAGTAAAATGTCCATACCTGAGGAGAAACTGAGGAGAAACGGAGAAACTGAGGAGAAGCTGTAGTCCGACGCTGGATAAAATAAAATCCTAAAGAGCCTACAGACCAGAGTGGATTGGGGGGGAAAAAATCCTTCCCGCTGGTCCTCAGATGCCGTGTGCCGATTGGACTGTTCAAATTCAGGCGCCTTTCTGTCAAAAGTTGTAATCCAAACTGTTAAAAAAAATCGCTGTGATGAACTGCTACAGTTCCGCGCACGTTAGAACTAAACAGCAGGTGTGGTGCGTTCAAGTACAGCTCGTAAAGTCAATAATCTTTTCAAAGTCCTCAAATTGAAAAAAAAATAAAATAATTTTTTCTCAAAAGATGCAGGTGTTAAAGCTGTGTTGACAAGAAAGAGGCAGACTAGAAAACCGCTAAACCAACTGGGGCAGTGCGGGCGGGGCATCAAGGCCACGGTGGCCTCAGGGCAGATATTTTTTTCAAAGGCACAAGGCAAAATTGTGGAAATTCTTGAAATTCCTGCCCTGGTTATATATGTCTATGTCTTTGACATATAAGACATGACTTGGTTATATGTCTTCGACAAAGACATACGTCTTTGAAGCATATGTCTTTGAAGCTGTTGACAAAGACATATAACCAAGTCCAGTCGCATTCGATTGGATTTCCTTCAGACAAATATTGCGGTATTACTGGAAACCTTACAACATATTTCCGTTGTTGCTATAACAGTATGTACATTTAACAGTTACAAACTGTACCCTTTACAAGAAATGTATGCTAGTATTGCGGTGTTAGCTGTTAGGAAAAAAATACGGCATATTTCCGTTATTGCTATAATAGTATGTACATTTAACAGTTACAAACTGTATACTTCATGAGAAGTTAATGCAAATATTGCGGTACTGGCTACTGGAAACCTTATGGTATATTTCCGTTATTGCTATAACAGTGTGTACTTTTAACAGTTACAAACTGTACCCTTTACAAGAAATTAATGCTAGTATTGCGGTGTTAGCTGATAGGAAAAATTACGGCATATTTCCGTTATTGCTATAATACTATGTACAGTTAACAGTTACAAACTGTATACTTCATGAGCAGTTAATGCAAATATTGCGGTACTGGCTACTGGAAATCTTACGGCATATTTTCATTATTGCTACAATAGTATGTACATTTGACAGTTACAAACTGGATACTTCATAAGAAGTTAATGCAAATATTATGGTATTGCCTACTGGAAACCTTACGGCATATTTCCGTTATTGCTACAATAGTATGTACATTTAACAGTTACAAACTGGATACTTCATAAGAAGTTAATGCAAATATTGCAGTATTGCCTACCGAAAACCTTAAGGCATATTTCCGTTATTGCTATAACAGTGTGTACATTTAACAGTTACAAACTGTACCCTTTACAAGAAGTTAATGCTAGTACTGCGGTGTTAGCTGTTAGGAAAAATTACAGCATATTTCCGTTATTGCTACAATAGTATGTACATTTAACAGTTACAAACTGTATACTTTATGAGAAGTTAATGCAAATATTGCTGTACTGGCTACTGGAAACCTTACGGCATATTTCCGTTATTGCTATAACAGTTTGTACATTTAACAGTTACAAACTGTATTCTTTATGAGAATTAGATGAAAAAATTGCGGTATTGGCTGCTAAAAAAATTACAGTATATTTCTGTTAAAAACAGTACACGTTTTTTTTTACAGTAGAGCAATGTATATTTTCTGGAGTAAACATGTAAAAATTATGATTTTCCCTGGTTAACTTCTTTACGGTGACTTACTGTTAAAGAAACAGTTTAAAACAAATTTTTAGTTTACAATTTTTTACTGTCATGATTTACATTCTTTCATTGTAAAATCTACAGAGATTTTTTACAGTGCACCTTATCTGGATGAAAACAAGTGGATGAAACAACGGCATGGAGGTATACTCCTCAACACGCACGCACACACAAACACATGGTTGGGTCTATCTCACGGGTGGGCGGACTTGGCCCATTCAACTCCTGTTTTAGCAAAAATATCATAAATAAACTAAGATCTTTACCTTTTCTTAAGTTGGAATTTCTCTGATGGACCACCATGACAAAGACCATCGGAGGTAAAGTTTCAGAGAGGGCTTTGAGGGCCCAGTATATAAAATATATATTTTTGCTTGTTTATTTGTCTTTTTAGCTGAGTTTTTTGGTTGTCAACAGGTTAAGCTCTGAAGGTAACTTTAGAGCTAAACCTGTTGACGACAAAAAAAGAAATGTATATACTGGGCCCTCAAAGTTCTCTCTGAAACTCTACCTCTGAATGCTTTTGTCCGTGACATCATGAAATTCAAACTTTGTCTCAGAGCTAAACCACACACACACACACACACACACACACACACACACACACACACACACACACACTTGATCATGAACCTAGTCTTATTGTTGATTGATCAAGAACACTGGTGTTTTTGTGTTGAGAAATGTTTAGATATCATTTAACTTGTCAGTTAGGAGTATACTTCCGGGTAGCTGGTCCTCCGGTCCAGCCACTTACAGGCTATATATATATATATATATATATATATATATATATATATATATATATATATATATATATATATATATATATGTACATTAATTGACCAAGTGCCCATTCCTCTGTCATATAGTGGTAGGTAAGGTTTGAAATGTATACATTTTAAATTGGCTAAACAATAGCGAAACAATGTGCAAGTCATGGTTTCCGCCATAGCAGTGTCCATAGCAACCACCATAGCAACGTAGCAGTGTCTATAGCTACCACCATAGCAACGATAACATATGTAACAACCAATTTTCTGGTGAAACCTCCAACAATTTTCCGTAAAAACGAATAAAGAATAACACTTCTGTTTTTACAAATGTGAGGCTGATCATTCCTGAGTGACGGGTTTGATATGTTACATCATTTCAAATCAAATATATTTTTCTGATATAGCCTAAAATCACAATCACAATTCCTTAATGGACTTTTACAACCTGTGCAGTGAACGACATCCTCTGTCCTTAGATCCTGATTCGAGTGAGGAAAAAATTGCTATTACATTGTCCCTATCAAATGAAATGTAAAAAGTAAACAGTGAAAAGAAAGCTATGTCTAAGAAGAACATTCAAAAGTTGTATTTGAGGAATTCTAATTCAAAAATGTGTAAGCATTTTAAATTGACGTTATTAGCATGTTACTGTGTTATAAGTATTGTAGTGGAGAACTACTTTTCTTATCTTTACAATCAACTTTACTTACTAACTATAAAAAAAAATCAGAGATGAAACAGCAGGTCGTTTGTCCAAAAGGTTTTTATTCACAAACACAGAACACGCAGACATGAGCCACCCCGGGGTGAACTGAGAACTCTCGCTGATCATCCAGCTTATATACTTGTGGTACAGGTGGCCCCCACCCCCCGGGACCATCCTTTTATCATTATGATCATCCTGGGCTTGCCACTTATTATTCTTGGATGTGTTCTTAAAAGCCTACAAATGCCTTACCCAGGCCCCTTCCTTCCTTCCTTGAGTGATCTGTGGCAACACCTGTTGCTCATTTATATAAACATTGTCATTATAAAAGGTTGCATCAAACATTGGTCTTTATCAGGCTTAAGCTGAATGTTGTTGCTCAGCTGGGACTGTAAGGGATGTTCCAAAATTTATTCATGAGTGATCATGACCCAGTATCTTATCTGCCACCGCCGGGGCAGAGGGTGTCATGTTGGCCTAACACCCAACTTGGATGTACATCAGGCACGCCACATGTTGCAGCAAACTTTGGCACGGGACCCCAGCCTCATCTTTGATGTCCTCACCCAGTCAGCCCCTGCTGCTCCTCCAGAAACACCTCCTGCCCAACTCCAGCCCTCATGATGCATCTGCAAGAGATGTAGGGAAATGCCCAAGGTTGGGGTTCATTCCCTGGAGGGTGTAGCTGCTGTTACCCCTGTAAACTGTAAATAGTTTGAGTGTTGTGCAATATTGTACATACATTTTTCTTTTTTTATATTGTTCAAAATTTACATTTCAAAATATTTGTGATTTCATTATTTATCTAATAAAGTTTCTCTCTACAGTGATTTATTTCTAATTGCATAAATGTAAAAACAAACATAGCACTTTACCCTATTCTATTGAAATACCCTTCAGACTAGTTTAAAAAACTAACCTTCAGTATAAGAAATTGGAATCACTGTGTCTGGGTCTAGGCATGCATGTCTCAAAAGCAAATATGCTTATCAAAAACAAGTAATAACTCTGTCGAGCTTTATTTTTCAGACAAACAGGCATGGTAAGTAATGGATGCAGGATGACCGATGATGTCGTCTTCACTTTGGACATGAATTTTTTCTGGCACTGGTGGTGGTTTGATTGACTCTGGGTCTACAATGTCATGTGCAGTGTCCTCCATGCTGATGGACTGAAGAGCATCCAGGCATTTTCTGCTTTTAATGGCACCACCAGTCCTGTATGAATAGAAAAAGCAATGAGAAAAGAAAATAATGTTCTTGAAACAGAACTTCTGGTTAAAAACTTGCCGAACACATAAAGGTGGAATGTAATCTTCATCATCACTGTCATCATAGTCACCATCCTCCACTATGATTTCCTCTTCCTCTGAAGTTGAAACATCTCCTGTGTCCTCGCTCGGAGACCACGTCCTGTCCTCTGCCCAGTCAATACTATGTAGAAGACAATAAATGTTAATCATTGACACTCAACAAATCAAATCTCACATAAAATGTATGCACTTGTATACACTTACACAGAGTTTTGTATATGATTGAAGTAATTTTCATCAATGTCATCATGAATATCCATACTAAAAACAAAAAAGTATAATATTTGTGTACTCCAAATAAATGTATTGTATTATACATTTTTTATTTATTTGTTTTTATTCACTTAAATAATATTAATAATTTGTAGATTAGGCTATTATAAACTTGGACTCACTTGTCTTGGCACACAGTGGGTTAAAATAACGGAACGAGAAATGGACCAATCACAATTTTTCTTCTGTTGGTATCTGGGTAAATGACTCCCCCCGCTAGGCCGTGTAATTCAAGTGAATGTAGCATGAATTTGACATTGACAGGTGTCTTAGCCAATCATATTTCATTGAGTTGGGGGCGGGATCATTTCACAGCATCTTCCGGGCATTCGCGAATACCCAGCATATTCACCATAGATATTCACCTGACTTCGCGAGTTTACCCATGGTTCATAGCGGTAGTCGGTAATGCTCTTCCAGTTGAACTCTGTGTACGCTAGCGTAGCTGTCATGCTCGCTCTAAAAAACGGCTTTTAATAAAAATAAAGCGACAAACTGGACAAAAATCGGAGGGGGATACACAGTACGGATGTTTTAAAAAGTCGTGAGGACCGTTCTGTAACAGTGCCTCACCAGTCAGTTCTCACGGAGTTGGCAGATGACATGAAGCAATTGCCCGGCGTTAGCTAACGTTAGATCGACATGGTTAATTAGCTTGTATTTTCTGAAGGTGTTGACGGCGAAGAATTACGCAATTACAAAAGCACAGAAGCATACAACTACCTGCACAGTAACAAAATAGGGAAAGTACTGTTGAAGAAACACAGCAAGTTTATCTTTCTGAAGGCAGCAGTGGAGCCCAGCCAGAGCGCCAATCAGGCTAAACATACAGCGTGGCTAATGCTTAATAATAAATAATAACATCATAGTTCCGCGGGATTTTTATCGACAAGGTGGAAGAAGCAAACATACACTTTCTTTGGGGGGTATTTTGTCGTTTCTCTTAACTTAGTTGAGTGCTTCTTGCCATAATATGGATTAGAATAGTAGTCAAATAGGGCTATTCACTGTGTACAACTGTGCTACCTATGCACAACACAACTGATGGTCTCAAACACATTAAGAAGGCAAGAAATAACACAAATAAACTCTTGGCAAGACACACCTGTTAATTAAAAACCATTCCCGGTGACTGAGAGAATACCAAGAGTGTGCAAAGCTGTCATCAAAGCAAAAGGTGGCTACTTTGAAGAATCTAAAATAAAAAAACATTCTTTTTTGTTTAACACTTTTTTGTTTACTACAAAATTCCATAAGTGTTCCTTCATAGTTTACATGTGTTCAGTATTAATCGTCAATGTAGAAAATAATAAAAATAAAGAAAACCCACTGAATGAGAAGGTGTGTCCAAACTTTTGACTGGTACTGTATATGTGAAATAAGTCAATATGATTTGCTTGAGCTCATCCTCTGTTTTTTCAAGATGGTGGGAATTGCAAATGTGTTTTTTATTTGTGTCCAATATTCTTCAAACGATAAAAAAAAATTACCATCTATCATTACCAAATTGTGCCTTGTAATATACTTTTTGTGGAAAAGAATGAGCCTGATGTCCACTACAAAGGACAGGTTATAAACAATAAATCAATAATGTTTTTGAGAAAATTATCTTGGTAATACGTTTATTACATCCCAATTAATTAAATTATGTACAAAAAAAAATCTAATTATTAAAACCTTTTTTTCTTCCCGTCTCAGGAGGATATGCTGACCTTGCATGTCACATGTAGGGCTCTGGCTATATTTTTATTGCTTTGTTTGATTTTTTATTGCCAATTGTGGCCCGATGGTCCGAGTGAAGGGCCCTGGCCCGTGGCCCTGGACCCTGGCCACAAATTTTTAAGACAAACATTTTCCAGGTTTGTGTGGCAAAAAAAGCATACACAAGGTATTGTTATCCAACTGAATCTTTAGTATAATTACCACTGACTTACCTTGTTTCCAAAACTTGAATAGCTGCTTCCTCAGCTTCACAGAAACCAATACCCTCCACAGCAAAGTCATCATGTCTGCAGAAAATCACATAATTGAGGTCAAACCATTATCTGAATTTTTTTTCCTGGCTACAAATTTATCACACATTGAAGTAGTACACACACACTAAATCATCTGCTTTATATTAAATTTATGTTACCAATTTGCCTCAAATTTTTAATTGTGCTTATCTTTGTAGGAATCACTGATCATGATCAAAGTCAGACCAAACATCTAATAACATACCATGAATCCCACAGAGGGCATTACATCAAATCAATTAGGCAATATACACAATCATTTTCTTACCTGCTAGAAAGGGCGGGTACTGGATGTGTGGTCATCTGGCTGGTATTGATGTTGTGGCCAAAGAACTTGCCTGATATCTGTATGAAAACAGTATGTAGTTTTTCAGGCAGTCAGTCAGAAATTATAAACAAATAAATCTAACTCAGGTAATCTCCTAACATGTCAGCTGAGGGTTAACATTATTATAAGTTTACAAAGAGCAGGCTTAGAGACTGTGTTTGAACAAGCTGCACCCAGCATAAGATCCAGAGAGCCGCAGTGATTTTCAGTGGAAGATTTTGCAATTTCGCATTATGAAAATGGCCAAGTTGCTGAGGCTAGACATTACGTTACTGTTGTGAATAGTCAACATTGCTGGCCAACAAACGAGCAGAAATGACTCATGTCGACATGAAAAGTAATCTGTCAGCAATATGTATCCAGTAAAAACCCAGCACACACTGATTTCAGTAAGTTACTTAATTTTTTTTTTTTTTATAACTGAAACTGTCATGAATATTGCTAAATGGCCACGTATGCCAACATTTAGCTGTGAGAGCACAGACATGTTCCACATAATTATGTATACAAAAACAAAACCGATAAGACTGCCAGGTCACTTCATAAAGATATTTTCTGCTACTCTGTAATGAAACAACGCAAACCATTAACGTTAGCCCTGGTGTGACAGTTTAACTGGCGTTCATTTTAACTGGCGACGGTCCCAGATGTGTTGGAGGTGTGGTCTGAGAATCTCGTCAGGTGAGGGGTCCTCGGCCATGTCTGCTAACCAGGAAAAACCTGCAACTGTCAATAAATCGTCCAAAAGTGCATGTTGTCAGTCTTATATCTTTGTCGCTAATGTCTGTGCTCACAAACAACTCATGGGTGGAACAGTCCGAGGCATTTGTTCACGCCGAGCGGCCCAAGAGCAGCGTAGAGACCGCTGTTAGCTGTGGCGGTGAGTGCGTGAGGTGAGGGGTGGGGGTGGGGGTCTAAACAACTCTGTAATTCTATGACATTTTGCCCCCTCCTTCTCTAAGGCCTTCCTTTTACTTTCTCTCTCCCTTTCATGGCCACCTTTCCTTTTTCCTCCTCTCTTTATGCTGCCGGGCCCGGGGTCCATTTCCATCCACTTTCTTATCATCGCAGTGTGATGGCGGGCCATAAAGCAACTAACGTGTGTACTGTGCTGTTAGAAGTGTTGTCTGCCTGGCAACAGCAGGCCATTGGCTGAATTTCATTTATTGCCAGCATGGCCTGGCCTGGCCTGGCTCCTTATTGGCCCGCCTGGCAGCCAGGCAGGCCAATAAGGAGCCAGGCCATCTGGAAATCAACAATCAAGTGTCCAGATGGGCCAGTCCGTGCCTGTCTGCAAAGAGAAGACATTTCACCTCCTGACTGTAGAGACTTACACCAGGAGCAGAGGACTTTTCTAGGGTAGTCGCTAATTCATTAATGTAGATATTAAAGAGTGCAGGGCTGAGATTGCAGCCCTGACGGACGCCTCGTCCTTGGGTGAAGTATTCGGTCCTCATTTTACTAATTTTTACGCTGCACATATTACCAGAATACATTAATTTGATAATATCATATGTTTTACCCCCTATACCACTCTCAAGAATTTTGTAAAACAAACCAACATGCCAAACAGAATCAAAAGCTTTTTGGAAGTCAATGAAACAGGCATACATTTTGGTTTTATTTTGGTTTATATGTTTATCAATTAGGGTATGTAGGGTGTAAATATGATCGGTTGTACGTTGTTTTGGTATGAATCCAATTTGACTTTTGTTCAAGACATTGTGCTCGGTAAGGAAGTTCGTAAGTCTGGTGTTCATAATATTACAGAAAACCTTCCCCAGATTACTGTTCACACAGATGCCTGGATGATCGGTAATTATTAGGGTCAAATTTGTCTCCGCTTTTATAGATCTCAGGAAAAACACCTAAACTCAGAACCAAATTAAATAGTTTAATATGGCCAATTGGAATTTTCTGTCTATGTGTTTTAGCATCTTATTCAGGATGCCATCAGGTCCACACGCTTTTTTAGATTTGAGGGTCTGCAGTTTCTTTAGGAGTTCCTACTCTGTAATTGGTGAGTCCAATGGATTTTGATTATTTTTTTATAGCTAGTTCTAATTTAGTCAGCTTCTCCTGAATTTGAGATTGTTCTGTGTTTGCATTAATTTGAACAGTGTGATACAGTGTTTTAAAATGACTGGTCCATATATCACTGTTCTGTATGGCCAGTTCTTGGTGTTGAGGTTTGTTTAGGTTTTTCCAGTGTTGCCAAAAGTTGTTTGTGTTGATTGCTTCGTCAATTATTGTCAGTTGCTGTTTGTTATATTGTTGTTTTTTGAGTCTGAGTGTACGTTTGTAGAGTTTTAGGGTCTCACAGTAAAGAATGCGTAGATCAGCATTGTGGGGGTCTCTGTGTTTTTGGTTTGATAGTGCTCTAAGGTTTTTTCTAATCATTTTACAATCTGTATGAAACCAGTTTTTATTTGTTGTCGTTTTTGGTTTGGTCGTGGTCAGTTTTAGTTGTGCTTCTCTTGCAGTTTGTCTGAATATATTGTTCATATTGTTTACTGCCTGATTGAGGTTTTCTGTATTGCAAGAGTAAGAACAATCTAAAAAGTTATCTAAAAGTGTTTGGATTTTGGGGTGTCCATTGCTCTCTGGTATTGTTCTGGGGCCGTATTCACAAAGCATTTTATCTTACCGCTAGGAGTGCTCCTAACTCGCGCTAAAACATTTTACGTAGGAGTTTTTTCTTAAAAGTTATTCACAAAGCCGCTGAGACCTACTCATACTAAGGATAAATCACTAAGAGTGAACTAAGAGTGACGCGCCGTTGCTATGGATTACGTCGATTCTCGTGCACAACTTTAGAAGCGGTCAGTACAGTGATTGGTTGTTCAGAGCGAGGCGGTCTCGGTGAAACTCATCCGCACCATCCCACAAACGAGCCCACAAAATCACCGAAAAACAAGGAAATAGCTTAGGCTAGAAATTATTTCCTATCAAGTAGTTATGGACAGTGCAGTTAGCAGAATACACGCATGAAGTTCGGTAAAGTTGGAAATATATTCACAGAGTCGAACTTCACGGATCAATAACTCATAAGCGAAACATTATTAAAACACAACGAGCTACAACCGTATTTTCATCCAAACGAGCGAGCAATCCTCCGGGCTGGACACATAACACTGGTCTCAGACGGTCCCTGCGCCCTCGTCTCACAGACGGCTGACCACAGAGACCAGTGTTATGTGTCCAGCCCGGAGGAGCGCTCGTTTGGATGAACATACGGTTGTAGCTCGTTGTCTACCTTACTACGGTAGTTAAGAGTCGTCGTTTGTGTTTTAATAATATTTCGCTTGTGAGTTATTGATCCGTGAAGTTCAAATCTGTGAATATATTTCCAACTTTACCGAACTCACGCAGCTTGACAAGTTTGTGCAGACCACGCATACAGTGATCACTGTACTTGCCCTCTCTGGGCTGAGGCGCATTTCGCCGTGCAGGACATGAAATCGACGTTTCATCTGCCCAATTCCTCTCTCCACAACATTTCATGTATTTTTGTGTGTTCTGACATATATGGAGGAAAACAGTAAACAATAATAAATATGGATTCAACAAATAAAAGATGACAATACGATGTTTTTTACGCTTTGGACTAAGCGTAATCTGCATAATCACTTACATGTTATACTTTAACTGTGCTCCCAGTTGTGGATTCAGATAGGGTGTCAGGAGCCACGTCTTGCAGGGATAGCCACTGTCACCCAGCAAGTGACACCCAGCTGGTACATGGTGCCTCTCAAAAAGCTGCCTCAGACCGCTCTCCATTAAAATATGCGAATCATGGGTAGACCCAGGCCACTTTGCAACAACATCAAGAATGTTAAAAGTTGCATCAGAAACAATCTGCGTGTTGATGGAATGTACTTTCTTTCTATTGACGAACACGTCCTCATCTTTTGATGGCGCAATTATTTATTTGTTAATTAATTTATTTTTATTTGTATTGTTATTGCATCCCGCACTAATTCCACAACAAGTTTTATACCCTCACAATTTAGCCTATATCTCTTGATCAATCCACAGTCTTCCATTGTCTCCAAAACATTTCGTCTCGCAGCCTTTTTCCGATTCTTTGTGAATAGGTCTTACTGAGTTAGGAGTCCTCTCGAGGACTTTTAAGCTCTCCCAGACTTAGGTGCTACTTTAAGGCATAAAATACTTTGTGAATTGCTCTTAGTGAAAAAAATTAGGAGTCCTAAATTTAAGACTGACACGCCCATTATTTTTAGGAGTTTCTCCTAAATTCACCAGTTAGGAGCTACTTTTAACCCTAAGATCCTTTGTGAATACGGCCCCTGGACTGTTTTGGTCCCATCTGTATGAATTTCTGATGTTGTACAGCTTACTGGGTTGTGTGTGAATCATTTTAGGTGTCCGACCTTTTAATAAATAGGGTAATTTGGCTGTGGTCAGATAGAGGGGTTAGCGGTTTAACAGTAAATGAGCTGAGAGAGGAAGGTTCCAGATCTGTGATCATATAATCTACAGTACTATGGCCAAGAGGTGAGCAGTAGGTGAATCTACCTAGGCTGTCCTCCCGTACCCTACCGTTGACAAAGTATAGACTGAGGCTCCTGCAGAGCTGCACCAGCTCTCTTCCACTCCTGTTGATGACCAGGGGCCGTATTCACAAAGGATCTTAGGGCTAAAAGTAGCTCCTAACTGGCGAATTTAGGAGAAACTCCTAAAAATAATGGGCGTGTCAGTCTTAAATTTAGGACTCCTAATTTTTTTCACTAAGAGCAATTCACAAAATATTTTATGCCTAAAAGTAGCACCTAAGTCTAGGAGAGCTTAAAAGTCCTCGAGAGGACTCCTAACTCAGTAAGACCTATTCACAAAGAATCGGAAAATGGCTGCGAGACGAAATGTTTTGGAGACAATGGAAGAATGTGGATTGATCAAGAGATATAGGCTAAATCGTGAGGGTATAAAACTTGTTGTGGAATTAGTGCGGGATGCAATAACAATACAAATAAAAATAAATAAATTAATAAATCATTGCGCCATCAAAAGATGAGGACGTGTTCGTCAATAGAAAGAAAGTACATTCCATCAACACGCAGATTGTTTTTGATGCAACTTTTAACACTCTTGATGTTGTTGCAAAGTGGCCTGGGTCTACCCATGACTCTATTTTAATGGAGAGCGGCTGAGGCAGCTTTTTGAGAGACACCATGTACCAGCTGGGTGTCACTTGCTGGGTGACAGTGGCTATCCCTGCAAGACGTGGCTCTTGACACCCTATCTGAATCCACAACCGGGAGCACAGTTAAAGTATAACATGTAAGTGATTATGCAGATTACGCTTAGTCCTTTGCGTAAAAAACATCGTATTGTCGTCTTTTATTTGTTGAATCCATATTTATTATAGTTTACTGTTTTCCTCCATATATGTTAGAGTACACAAAAATACACAAAATGTTGTAGAGAGAGGAATTGGGCAGATGAAACGTCGATGTCATGTCCTGCACGGCGAAATACGCCTCAGCCCAGAGAGGGCAAGTACAGTGATCACTGTATACGTGGTCTGCACAAACTTGTCAAGCTGCGTGAGTTCTGTAAAGTTGGAAATATATTCACAGATTCAAACTTCACGGATCAATAACTCATAAGCGAAACATTATTAAAACACAACGAGCTACAACCGTATTTTCATCCAAACGAGCGCTCCCCTGGGCTGGACACATAACACTGGTCTCTGTGGTCAGTCGTCTGTGAGACGAGGGCGCAGGGACCGTCTGAGACCAGTGTTATGTGTCCAGCCCGGAGGAGCGCTCGCTCGTTTGGATGAAAATACGGTTGTAGCTCGTTGTGTTTTAATAATGTTTCGCTTATGAGTTATTGATCCGTGAAGTTCGACTCTGTGAATATATTTTAAACTTTACCGAACTTCATGCGTGTATTCTGCTAACTGCACTGTCCATAACTACTTGATAGGAATTAATTTCTAGCCTAAGCTATTTCCTTGTTTTTCGGTGATTTAGTGGGCTCGTTTGTGGGATGTTGCGGTTGAGTTTCACCGTGACCGCCTCGCTCTGAACAACCAATCACCGTACTGACCGCTTCTAAAGTCGTGCACGAGAATCTACGTAATCCATAGCAACGGCGCGTCACTCTTAGTTCACTTTTAGTGATTTATCCTTAGTATGAGTAGGTCTCAGCGGCTTTGTGAATAACTTTTAAGAAAAAACTCCTACGTAAAATGTTTTAGCGTGAGTTAGGAGCACTCCTAGCGGTAAGATAAAATGCTTTGTGAATACGGCCCCAGGGGCCGTATTCACAAAGGATCTTAGGGTTAAAAGTAGCTCCTAACTGGCGAATTTAGGAGAAACTCCTAAAAATAATGGGCGTGTCAGTCTTAAATTTAGGACTCCTAATTTTTTTCACTAAGAGCAATTCACAAAATATTTTAGGCCTAAAAGTAGCACCTAAGTCTAGGAGAGCTTAAAAGTCCTCGAGAGGACTCCTAACTCAGTAAAACCTATTCACAAAGAATCCGAAAATGGCTGCGAGACGAAATGTTTTGGAGACAATGGAAGAATGTGGATTGATCAAGAGATATAGGCTAAATCGTGAGGGTATAAAACTTGTTGTGGAATTAGTGTGGGATGCAATAACAATACAAATAAAAATAAATAAATTAATAAATCATTGCGCCATCAAAAGATGAGGACGTGTTCATCAATAGAAAGACAGTACATTCCATCAACACGCAGATTGTTTTTGATGCAACTTTTAACATTCTTGATGTTGTTGCAAAGTGGCCTGGGTCTACCCATGATCGCATATTTTAATGGAGAGCGGTCTGAGGCAGCTTTTTGAGAGGCTCCATGTACCAGCTGGGTGTCACTTGCTGGGTGACAGTGGCTATCCCTGCAAGACGTGGCTCTTGACACCCTATCTGAATCCACAACCAGGAGCACAGTTAAAGTAGAACATGTAAGTGATTATGCAGATTACACTTAGTCCTTTGCGTAAAAAACATTGTATTGTCATCTTTTATTTGTTGAATCCATATTTATTATAGTTTACTGTTTTCCTCCATATATGTTAGAGTAGCCCTACACAAAAATACACAAAATGTTGTGGAGAGAGGAATTGGGCAGATGAAACGTCGATTTCATGTCCTGCACGGCGAAATACACCTCAGCCCAGAGAGGGCAAGTACAGTGATCACTGTATACGTGGTCTGCACAAACTTGTCAAGCTGCGTGAGTTCAGTAAAGTTGGAAATATATTCATAGATTTGAACTTCGCGGATCATTAACTCATAAGCGAAACATTATTAAAACACAAATGACGACTCTTAACTACCGTAGTAAGGTAGACAACGAGCTACAACCGTATTTTCATCCAAACAAGCGCTCCTCCGGGCTGGACACATAACACTGGTTTCTGTGGTCAGCCGTCTGTGAGACGAGGGCGCAGGGACCGTCTGAGACCAGTGTTATGTGTCCAGCCCGGAGGATCGCTCGTTTTGATGAAAATACGGTTGCACCTCGTTAATGTTTCCCTTATGAGTTATTGATCCGTGAAGTTCGACTCTGTGAATATATTTCCAACTTTACCGAACTTCATGCGTGTATTCTGCTAACTGCACTGTCCATAACTACTTGATAGGAATTCATTTCTAGCCTAGGCTATTTCCTTGTTTTTTGGTGATTTAGTGGGCTCGTTTGTGGGATGTTGCGGATGAGTTTCACCGAGACCGCCTCGCTCTGAACAACCAATCACCGTACTGACTGCTTCTAAAGTCGTGCACGAGATTCGACGTAATCCATAGCAACGGCGTGTCACTCTTCATTCACTCTTAGTGATTTATCCTTAGTATGAGTAGGTCTCAGCGGCTTTGTGAATAACTTTTAAGAAAAAACTCCTACGTAAAATGTTTTAGGGCGAGTTAGGAGCACTCCTAACGGTAAGATAAAATGCTTTGTGAATACGGCCCCTGGTCACTATTGTTTCTGTGGGGCAGAGTGAGAGGGTTAGACATGTTTCCATTGGTGAGGTATTTGTCCGCTTTTGGATCTGTGAGGTCAGTAAGTATCACTGTGCGTGCGTTTGTGTCCCCACAGATGAGCACATTTCCCTGGGCCTGGAAACGGCTTATCTCTGTCTCTAGGGTGAGGAAGGTGTCTTCTGAAAAGTAGGGGATTCGGAGGGAGGGATATATATTGCGCAAACAAATAATTCTCTGTCTGTTAATAAGAGCTCTTTCTTTAGTTTTAGCCATATGTAATATTTGCCCATTTTTAGGGGATCAATTTGAATATGTAGGTCAGATTTATACCAAATGATTAATCCTCCAGATTCCCTCCCTCTATTAGTGTTGCTGTGTTTCTGAGATGGTATGATAATTTCTCTATAATTGTTGGGACAGTGGGTAATATTGTCAGCTTTACACCATGTTTCCTGCAGAATGATGATATCAACATCTGTAACATTTGTTTTAAACTCTGGTGCCAAACTTTTCGACCCAAAGGTTGAAGAGTTTAGGCCCTGTATATTCCACATACATTTTGAAAGGGATTTCATTGGACAAGACAAGTGACAGGTAGAACAGAAGACGACTGAAAGTGATTGAAAACATTTGGACTGTCAAGAGAGTCACAAACCCCGAACTGTATAAAATGTAACGTGTTTGAACAATATCTACTTAAAAGCATTCTTTATGAATAGATATTCTTTTTCAGAGGTTGTGTGTGTGTGTGTGTGCGTGTATTTGTGCGTGGGTGTGCGCGTGTGTGTGTGTGCATTTGTGCGTATGTGTATTTGAAGTGTGTGTGTGTGTGTGTGTGTGTCATTACACCACTAGTTCAGTTTTGTGCAGATATACTGAAGGAGTTGTTTAATCTCGTTCATCCCTTCTCGGTCCACCCGTCCTTGGAGGGCCTCTGCATAGCTGCGTGGGGCTTGGTGTGACTCTGTCTGCTGTAACTGTGGGACGGGGTTGGGCTGGGGCTGGGGCCGGGGACCAGGTTCTTCGTTCTGGTAGGCTCTCTGGTTTGGTGTAGGGTAGTAGCCTGAGTCAGGGCCTGTCTGACTTTGCTGCTGGAGGTGGTGGTATTGTGGTGGATGTGGGGGTCTTTCGGGTATGCTGCGTCTGGGTGGATGTCTGGGAGGTCTTTGGTTCCTGACGGGGTCTGGTGCATAATGGGGGTCCCTGGCAGGTCCTCTGAATGGTCCTCTGGTTGGTGTGAGATGGAGGCTTTGACGGCCCAGTGCCACATCCTTCAGTGATTTGGTAAATATGCCCACTGCTTGCTTTTTTAAGTGGGAGTGGTCAAACAAGTGCTCGGGAGTTATGTGTGGGTGATGGGCAACGTGCACATTAGGGAGCGAGGCACAGCCTCTGGTGATGTCAGTGTTCACCCTGTGGATGGTCTTGGGGTGGAAGTCTCTGCCGGGTAGTAGGGTAGAGATGGTGATCCGGGAGTTTGGGAAGAATGCGGCTGCTTCCTCTGCTACATTGGTGATCAGACTGCCAACATTTTCCTGGTCCTCACGCAGGTTGTTGGTGTCAGTGTGGATCAGAATATGGCCTGGTGTGCCAAATTCAGGGTGGGAAAGGATTTGGAGTGCAGCCTCAGTTGTGGGGCACCAGATCTCTGACACTTTCGTATTGGGAAAGAGCTTTTGTTCTTGAATGAATTTTCCGTTGAAGTCAATAAGAATAGCAACCTCTGTGTCTTTTTTCAGCGTGGTGGGTTGGCGTTGTGAGGTGGCGGGTGGGGAGGGGGGGCGGGGGCCTGGGAGTCTTTGCTCTGTTGCATCCCCATTGGGTGTTGGGTGCTCAGTGACTGGAGTGCTGGGCGGCGTGCTAGGTTGTGGCTGATCTCTACATGTAGGCATCTATACAGTCTGTGTTTTGTGCTGTAGCTCCACCATGATGGCTGATAACTCTCTTGTCATCTCGTCTCTCATCTGCGTTATTTCTCTTCTCATGGTGTCTTTTGTTTCCCTCAGCTCTATGGTGAGGGCCTGTTTGTCTTTCTGCAGGTTGGAGATCTGTTCCCTCCAGGTCCAGGTACACAAAGGTCCAGGTACACAAAGTGGTTTGTGGTCTTGATCTGGTTTGGGTGGAGAAACTCACTGCAAAACCACACTGTTACACAACATTTCTGCGGTGTGAGTCTGACTTTGTGTTCTCTCATTATGTATCTGATGACTGTAAACGATCCCGAGGGTTCTGGTGTTCAGGACCGCTTTTGGCCCAGTCCGGTTAGAATAAGATGTTGGTGAGTCACTGACACGATGAACTGCAGATCTCAAAGTCACAACTGAACCTGTGTGTGTGTGTGTGTCTGTGTGTGTGTGTGTATGTGTTTCAGGGTGATCAGGTGTGTGTTTGTATCAGCAGCAGGATGCCCATTCCTCCCCCGCCTCCAGGGGGACCCCCACCTCCCCCCATGCCCGTTATGGTCAGGCATGGGGGGTCTTTGAGGGGTGCCGTGGACTTGGCTGTCTGCTGTTGTGGTGCGTGTGCTGATGGGAGAGCTCGGAGTGCTTCCTGTGTTCTTTTTACATGCCGCGATTTTCTTCAGAGTATGAAAGCTCAGTGTAAAGGAACAAAGGGCAGCTTCACTGCCTTGCACCATGACTGTACCAGTTTGGTAGAAGTTGATGGTCAATATCCTTCTCTCTTGGCATTTATCTTCATCCTCAAAGATCTGAATTTGTCTTCCCTTGCAGATTCCTCTCTTGACGTAGAAGCTGTAGTGCTTTGATATGGCTGTATGCCATGCAGTGATGTGCTCAGTGTAGAACAGCAGGTTGGTAATGACACCAGTGTTATCAAAGCGGTCAGCATACAAAGTCTCTGGATATTCTCTTTGGATTCTGTGTTTGAAATGTATTCTTCCATTTTTTGATTTTATCTCCTCAGGGTATTCAAAAACGTGTCCCTTACTGCTGCTGTTGTAGCTTCAGTGGCCATGTTGCTATGGCAACGAACCAACTGCCAAGAATGTAGCTATTTTAGCAAAAAGTAGCAAAATAATAGCTAGTAACAACAGCAAAAATAGATAAATGAGATATAAATGAGATAAAATTAAATCAAAGCCGAGGAAGGCTGAGAGATCTCATTGGATTAGCCCAATGTCCTTCAAGAAAATCAATCAATGGGCCGTCGTGGTCAATATACTTTTTTGATTAAATTATAACAGCCCCGGGCCGGCCCAAAAATGTGTGTCGGCCCACCGGGCATTGCCCGGTATGCCAGATGGTCTGTCCATGCCTGGTCACTGGGAGGGATGGAACACCAGAGAAATTGTCCTTCCTTTGACTCAAAACAGCTGTTTCCCCTTCTTCATAAGTCAATTTGTCCTCCTCATGAGTGGAATCATAATCTGTATCATGTATATACATACATGATATTATTGTCCTCTCTCCCTAAAACTTCCTCTTCTACTTTTGCAGGTTTCTGCTGGACTCAGCCTTCCTCAACAGGGCTCCAAAAGAAATCAAGAGGCTCCACTGCAGAAATTCGCCTACGTCTGTTATGTCTGGTCATCCTATGGATCAAAGTCATGATAAAAACAGGTTTACACAGGTGCAGCTTTGAAGTTTGCGTGTGTGTGTGTATGTGTGAAAGTTGTTGAGGGGGAGGTATGCATGTGTGTTAATATGCTAGAAAGAACATAAATTACATTGATGTACAATCCATGTAATTTTTATGCCAAAAATGTCAAAGAACCCCCAAGTCTGACTTAAAACATTTGACAACGGTTCAAAATTGAACAGAGGTCAACAGAAGGGACTCTTTTCTCTGTAACAAGTTTTTTCAAGCAGGTCACAGCCAAGACAAGTATAAAGTTAAGAAGCTCAGTGCATCATGTGAGAACATGAAGACACGCCTCTCTCCTTTTAACCAACCACTTACACTATCAGTTTTGTTTAAAGACACTCATGTCAATTTTGTGCGTATCTCATAAGCGTCTCTTTGCACAGTAGACTAAATTAAGCTTTATTTCAATGAAAAAAATCACAGTAATTCTGAACCTATCTCAGCGAGAGAAGCCCCTTTTAAGCACTGTGAAATAGATTCAGCTGTATTTCACAAAAAAACGTTTTTTCAAATAAATTTCATACCTTAGAATGTTTAAAGCAGGACAAATATAATGGCAAAATTAGTTTTTGGTCATAAATCACTTATTTTGAGTGTCTCTCTCATAAGTGTCTTTTTGTATAGCCAAGTAAATTTAACTGTATTTCAGCATAAAAAAGGTTTTTCAAGCAATTTTCCTACCAAGGCATATTTAAACTTGGAAAACTATTATGGCAAACATGGTTTCAATTGAGTTACACTTCATTTTTTGTGTTGAAAATAGTAATGTCAATTTAGGGTTTATCTCTGTGAAATTAGCTAATTCTGCCCAATAAACTTATTTTAAGTGTGAAGTTTGATACCAAGGAATGTGTAAAGTTGGATACATTGTATGGGTGTCAATATCTTTTCAAGTCATTTATGGTCCAAATCCATTCATGCCCATTGTTTTGTGTTTAAATTTTAAATAAGCATCTTTTTGCACAGTATTTTCGTGAATACTGGTATATGTCAACTTTCAATTAGGACATTGCTTTGAACCATTTCACGATTTTTGATGAAATAACAGATGTCCACTCTGACTATTATCCACTTGTTATCCTTCCACGTGAAAACTGTATGCATATTTTGTGTCAAAATCATTTTTGGCTTCTCTCTCCGAAAAAGCACCTTTTTGCCCCTTATTATATATGAATACTCATGGTCGTGTGACTGGGCTGTGACTCCAGGGTGAAAATTGATCGGGTCTGGTTTGACTGTTTTTAAAGCATGGAATAAAAATGATCAATTATTGCATGGTACACCTTTTTAGTCAACTTTTTTACAACTCTTTTACCAAAACTTTTACAGTTCTGATTGGAAAAGACCTAATTTGCATAAAATTATATCCAATTTTTCAGATTTTCAGTTATTTTTCAAACTTTACACACGATTGTCAATACTTTAACTTTTCAGAACAATTTCAGTTAATTTGGAAAACATTTTCAAAAATACGGATTGTGTGTGTGTGTGTGTGTGTGTGGTGTGTATGTGTGTACCTTATGGTCAATTTCACATCAATCTTGCCATGGGTCAGGAGGAGCAGTGTGGTGAGGAAGAACTGCTGCAGGGGTAGATGGTGCATCCTGCCAGACATTCACAATCAACCTGGCTGAGTGTGGGGAAGAACGAAGAAAGAAAAAAATGAAATTTTTTTAACAGGTTTGACTCCCCACCATCTGCGGCATCAGCCTGCTGAAACACCCCTCCCCCATGCTGCGACCACAGACAATGTCGCTCCACTCAACCCAGCAACCACTAATCAGCCACCACCCGCTGATCCCCTTGGGTGGGATTCACACACATGTGCCCATTCACACAGGAAAAGCCGCAGCGACGGTTCGTCAATTCTCCACCGATGGTACCTTAAAGCCTTAAAGAAAAACCGCCGTGAATTTACAAAGAAATCCGGTGCTGCGGCTCCTAAAGAGGCGTGATGGTATACGTCATGATGATGACGTCAGTGTGTTTTCAAGGTGTTTCCCCAGGGTCCCCC
Organism: Lagodon rhomboides; assembly: GCA_039737535.1. Classification (NCBI taxonomy): domain Eukaryota; kingdom Metazoa; phylum Chordata; class Actinopteri; order Spariformes; family Sparidae; genus Lagodon; species Lagodon rhomboides. The sequence goes on from CM077797.1 coordinate 1,965,609, forward strand.
CTGTCAATCTAAACCCGAGGATAGTTTATAATCATATGGATGCTGTTATAATGTGTTGTGATTGAGATCCTGACTGTTGGAGTCAGCCTGCTCCACCCATGTTCAGGATGTGAAGAAGTTCAGCCAGAGACAAAGATAGAGTTAAGCATGCTATTTTATTGAGCAAAGATCTTTGGAGATGTCACTACAGAGTAAAAGTCTGCTATAGGCCGTGGCCAAGTGAGATCTGATTAAACAAAGAAATACACACATTTATGTAAGATAGGAACTCCTCCTTAAGGGAGGTCTCTAGTACTCAACCTTTGTAGGGTGTTTGTCTCAGTAAGCTCCCTTCTATCGTGCATAGCTGTGTGGTTTCGATAGAGAGTACAACCACCTGTGGGAGTGAGAATGGGCCCCTTCCTGAGTTCGCCTGTAGCGTGGGGGGTTTCTTCTTGGAATTAAAACAGAGAAGTATCTGCCCTTGAAGTATCTGCCTTTTGGATGCACTCTGCAAACTATGCACGATGAGTTAGACCATACTTGGGACAAACAGGCCTAGTTACACATCATTATGGCACAAAAGCAGATTAATGCATATCAGCGAATAATATATCATATGGCAATGTTGCTGTACTGCTGTGATAGAGAGATATTGGAACGTAAATTCCACATGACCCACCAAACATCCTGGAAAGAAACAAAGTTAAATTTTTCGCTCTAAATTACATAATTAAATAATCGCCATCATTAATCTGGACGCTGTCTGACTCGCGGGATGGAGGATTTTCTGGGGGAAAGTTCACTGTTTTGGTCTGGAGGTCTGACGGTCGCAGGGATTTATTTTCATCACAAACACTTGGTGTGTAAAAGTTTTTTGCCAGTGACAGGCGCTGTTTTTCAGGCAGAAATATGACGAAGAGTCGGTCAGACAGGCGGGAGGACAGACACTTTTCCACGTATATCTACGGTATTTTTTTCTTCATATAAGTTGCCAAAGACAGTTACAGTTACTATGTTACTTTTGTTTGGTCATGTAACGTTGCTTTGTGGGACATTTCTCTGTATTAAGTTGAGTGAAGGATCTGTGAAGTTAACCGACCATCCTCGATACGTGAAGCCAGCTTATCCATTCACACTGGTTCGGTTCGCCAATAATGCGGCCCTGATACTACCTCCAGAGGTGGCTCAGCGCCGGAGCGAAATTTCACCCATCGCCACATCCGAGAGATTCACACTGGGATGGAGGTTGAGAATTGGCGCACTAAAGCCGCACCCAAATGCCAGTGTGAATGGGGTTAATAAGACTGCCCTCCCTCCGATCATCACGGCAGACCAGGTTAGAGTAGAGTTGAGGTGAATAAGAACTCAGAAAGCGGCCGGGCCTGATAAGGTGCCTCCTAGACTACTCAAAGCCTGTCATGTGGAACTGGAGGAGACTCTTCAACACGTATTTAACCTGAGCCTCCGACAGGGAGAAGTTCCAGCACTATATGGAAAACTTCATGCCTCATCCCCGTCCCTAAGAAGCCAGATCCAAGGGAGCTAAATAGCTTCAGGACAGTTTCTCTAACATCTCACATAATGAAAACAATGGAACGACTGTTGCTTCTCCTCCTCAGACCCCAGGTCCACCATGCACTCGACCCACTAGAGTTTGCATACCAGGAGAAGGTGAGCGTGGAGGATGCAGTCACATACCTACTGCACAGAGCGCACTCTCACCTGGACAAGGGGAAAGGTGCTGTGAGAATCATGTTCTTTGACTTCTTCAGTGCCTTTAACACCATCCAGCCCCTCACACTGAGAGACAAGCTCTTGCAGATGGGTGTTGACGCCCACCTGGCATCATGTCACATGCAGAAGTTTTCAGACAACACTGCAATTGTGGGGTGTATCAGGAATGGCCAGGAGGATGAGTACAGGAACCTGGTGGATGACTTTGTGCAATGGTGCAGACTCAACCATCTGCAACGGAACACTTCAAAGACAAGGGAAATGGTTGTGGATTAAAGGAGGACAAAACCACCTTTGCTGCCAGTCTCTGTTGAAGGAGACAAGGTGGAGGTGGTCACCACATACAAATACCTGGGAATACACTTGGACAATAAACTGGACTGGTCAGCCAATACAGATGCACTCTATAAGAAAGGGCAGAGCCGGCTTTGCTTCCTGAGTCTGCAGCAATGTCTGCAGCAAGCTCCTCTGAATGTTTTACCAGTCTGTCATTGCCAGTGTACTTTTATGTTGTTGTGTGTTGGGGAGGCAGCACTAACAAGAGGAACACTGGGCGACTGGACAGGCTGGTAAGGAAAGCTGGCTCTGTTGTTGGCATGGTGCTGGAGGGCGTCACATCAACAGCAGAGAAAAGAACACTGAACAGGATGCTGGAAATCCTGGACAACGACCGCCACCCACTACACAACACTTTTAACAAACAGAAGAGCATCCACAGTAACAGACTTCTGTCACTGGTATGCACTACAGACAGGCTGAAGAAATCCTTTGTCCCCAGGGCGACAAACAGAGCGACAGACACTGTTCAATGCCACACAAATGGGGAGGGGAGAACTGGACTTTTCAGCATGAGTCTCTTTCTGCCCTTACCATCACGTCACTGTGTCTTCAGTCCAGTTTACAGGCTATATTAGATCTCATACACACAATCTGGACCATGGCCTTTACAAGTACATTTACCCCTGTTGGCGGGTACAATTTTTTTTTTTTCAATTTCTACTTGTGTATTTTAACCTAACTTTTTGTCTATTGTCCTTATTCTTTATTCTAGAAATTATCTTATATTATGCACATTCTTGTTGTTTCCACATTCTGTTACTCTTGTCATTTGCATACCCATATTTAACAACAAGCAGAGTTTGTACTGATTATATCCCTGCACTGTCTTCTTCACATTCTTTTTACTTTTACTATTATATTTCTGTGTTAGATCTGTTTTTTACGTGGGTGAAATATGTGTGTATGTGTGTCTATGTATAAGCTACTGGATGTCCAAAATCACATTTGGGATGAATAAACTATCTATCTATCTATCTATGGGGGACGCTCAGGTTTATTTTTCCTCACTGTTCCCACCATGGTCAGCATTTTCTTCAGCAGCTCCTGGCCAAGGGCATAGACATGTAAAGTTCCACAGGCTGGCCCTGATTAAATTTAGGCTGTCCATCGCAGATTTGTCTGTGTATAGTTGCGTATCCCAGGCATAGGTGGTCTTGGCATGGCATGCTACCCAGATTTTTATTCCATAATAGCCTGGTTTGCTCAGCATGAACTGCTTAAAAGCACAGCAACCTCTGAATCAGCCCGAATTGTACAGCTGCTGGCAACACACCAAGAGATCCCATACATCTCTAATTACAGTTTGCACGTTTTTCTTGCATTCGGTCTTGGTCTTGTGTCTCGATCATCAAATCTAATCATTCTTGAGATGATGTGAAACATATTTGTTGTGGAATTTCGGCTTGCTTGACCATTCAGTAGAGATGAAGAAGACTTAGAGACACTGATGACTTATGTTGAGATTGTTTATAGAACATGGCCATGGAGGAGCAAAAATAAAAGCACGTCTGACTGCACAGAGTGTTGCCATGATAATCCTAATGATTCTTTCCAAATGCCCAAATTATATGGACTGCTTCAGGAAGCATTGCTCCCATACATGGTTATCTGTTTAACAACATAGAAGCGCATGTCTGCAAATGCAAAGTAGCCTATCTCCCCTCTAGCCAGAGGACTAGGATGTAAAATAGGTCAGAGAGACTTAGTCTGCTAACATAGATAGATCGAAGGCGATTAGCTTTGCCTTGGCTTATCTACAATAGCTTTGAATATCTAGGTTGCAAAGACCATGAGAAAATTGCTCATAGAGCGATCTTCACTATCGAGACTTTTATCATCTGTACAAGATACATATGACTTCCTGTAACGGCCCCTTGGATTTATTGATCAAGACACAGAGAGTTTCAAACGGGTGTCGATTTGTTTCTTCCTGTCAACGAGCACCATGCACCATAAGCACCGTGAAAACTACAGAATAAACAGAAGAAATACAAAATGCTTCTCTGTAGTTTCACAAATCATTCACATATAAATCATGTTCACATATTGATCATGTTTACACCCAATACAAATAATTTTGAGCAACTAATAACAATGAAATATGAAATTAAATATATTCAAGGGTGCTAACTCATCAGGGATAAAAAAGGTGACAAGATACCGACCCCCTAGGGGCATCCGCTGGGCATGCTTCCCCAGGAATTTCTTTTGAAAAACAACTTTAAAGGTGAATTTACAGTCAATTTTAGCTTGAGACTAGGGTCCATATTTACTAAGGTTAGCACAGCTTTTGCTCATGCTTAACCTGCACAATCTGTCTCTCTGTGTTTGGTTTTGAAACATGTGAAGAGGGTCTTCAAAAACAAACAGAGGGGCAGATTGCTCAGCATGTGCAGGTTTAGCATGAGCAAAAGCTGTGCAAACCTTAGTGAATCTGTCCCTGAATGTCCATCAGATGAACCTTGCAAAGAAGTGGTTTGGGAAATAAATTGTTGAGGCATCCCAAAGGTACCAGCTCAGGCTCAGTCTTATTCAAGCAGGAAAAGTGGTCTAGGATCTTTTTTTAAAAAAAAAAAATGTATTGAGCAATTCAAAATAAAAAATCAAAGAGGATAATAATAACAACTAGACAATTCCCCTGCGGGGAATCGCGAGAGTGGGCTGTGCGGTTTGGCCCCGCCGTGACTATGAAAACGATGAAAGCTTTATGATGAAAGATTAACGGCAGTATCTCCGGATTAATATTGATCGAATTTTTAACAGACCGACCATAAACTATTACATTCATTTTTTCGAAATCATGAGTAATTGTGATCATGAGAGAGATAGTAATGTCTAGCTTCAATAAAATCCACTTTTATTAACGATTTCAGTATGCTAATGTCAGACATAACAGGCACTTACCTCTGATGAGGTCAAAGGGGACCGAACAGAGCTGGACCAGTGGTCTATGTCAAGGCCAAAACAAAATGCACACAGAACAGCCAGTCCAGCCCTGTGTATGTGTGTCTGTGTGTGATTTTTACAAGTCACAAACTAAACAAGTAGATAGATAAGAAATACAGCTTTCAGCTTGTGTTAATGTTCTTGTATAAAAAAACAGAAAACCTTTTTTTAATCCCAAAATCATGAGAGTAATATTTCCTATTAAAAACCTGACCTGTGTTAAGGTCCTATGCATGACAGTCACAGCACAGCACAGCACGCTTAAGCATGGCTGTATATGTGTGTGTGTGTATACATGTGTGGTCATGTGTGCATGCTAACGCATGCACATTTGACTGCATATGTGTGTGTGTGTGTGTGTCTGTCTGTCTGTCTGTCTATGTGTGTGTGTGTCTGTCTGGCTGTCTGTCTGTCTGTGTCTGTCTGGCACGGTCTCTGTTGACCCAGAGGATCTCAGTTGTTCGGAGCTACTGACGTCTGGGCCAACTAGCTAGCAGTTAGCTCCGCTGTTAGCTGTTAGCTGTTAGCTCCGCTACTCAGAGCCAGGTACTTGGCTCCGGATTACCGGCAGTACCTCCGGATTAATATTGATCGGATTTTTAACAGACCGACCATACACAATTATATTAATTTTTCCGAAATCATGAGTAATTGTGATCATGAGAGAGATAGTAATGTCTAGTTTCAATAAAATCCACTTTTATTAACGATTTCAGTATGCTAGTATGCTATGTCAGATATAACAGACACTTACCTCTGATGAGGTAAAAAGGGTACCAAGCAGAGCCGGACCAGTGGTACATACCAAGGCCAAAAAAATGCACACAGATCAGCCAGTCCAGCCCTGTGTATGTGTATGTGTGTCTGTGTCTGTGTGTGATTTTTACTAGTCACAAACTAAACAAGTAGATAGATAAGAAATACAGCTTTCAGCTTGTGTTAATGTTCTTGTATAAAAACAGAAAATCTTTTTTTAATCCCAAAATCATGAGAGTAATATCTCCTATTAAAAATCTGACCTGTGTTAAGGATCTATGCATGACAGTCACAGCACAGCACAGCATGCTTAAGCATGGCTGTATGTGTGTGTGTGTGTGTGTGAGTGTGGTCATGTGTGGTCATGTGTGACGCATGCACATTGGACTGCATATGTGTGTGTGTCTGTCTGTCTGTCTATGTGTGTGTGCGTGTGTCTGTCTGTCTCTCTGTCTGTGTGTGTGTGTGTGTGTGTGTGTGTGTGTGTGTGTGTGTGTCTGTGCCTGTGTGTGTGTGTGTGTGTGTGTGTGTGTGTGTCTGTCTGTCTGTCTGGCACTCTCTCTGTTGACCCAGAGGATCTCAGTTGTCACGGTGACACCAGTGGCTGAGACAGCTGATTTCAGAGTGATTTCAGCTGAGGATCACCTCATCAAACTACTACTATTTCTTCAAAATCAAAGATGATATCGGCAAAATTTTTCACCATCCAGCGGGAAAGGCCTTAAAAAACACAGTCATCAAGTGTTGTGGTCCTACTTTGAAAAATGTGTTAAAAAAGTAAAAAAAAAGTTAAAAAAGGACAATTTCTGCTTTTCTCCGAAAATCCTCTTCCCGTTTAACATTGGGGCTTATGGGACAGTTGCTGGAGTTTGTGTCGGTTAGACGCAGATAATTCAAAAACCGTACATACTCCCGATAAAGTGAACACATTGCCAGACAGAAGACAAGTGTGGCTACGTTCTTGGAAAATATCACTATTGTAGTGTGAAATTTGTGGCTAGGATTGTCATTTAAAGAAAAATTTTCAGAGTTTTTTTCAGGCTCCCCCACTCTGCCAGTTGGTGCTGCACGAACATTCCGCAGTACACACACATTGAAAATCCTGAATTTTTCTGAAGTTTTTCGAAATCGCTCACGATCAATTAAGGGTCACCATTCAAAAACTAAACATTGTAGAAAGAAAGTTCAAATACAACTCAAATAGATAAGACTTGTGCCTACATTTTAAAGTTTGAATGGTGTCTCTAGGTCAAAGTATGGCAGAGATGTCGATGAGTTTTGCAGAGGATCCCTCTGTTGGCCCAGTGGATCTAGGTCAAAGTATGCCAGAGCCGAGGTACTTGGCTCCAGATTACCGGCAGTACCTCCGGATTGATATTGATCGGATTTTTAGCAGACCGACCATAAACAATTACATTAATTTTTCCGAAATCATGAGTAATTTTGATCATGAGAGAGATAGTAATGTCTAGCTTCAATAAAATCCACTTTTATTAATGATTTCAGTATGCCAATGTCAGACATAACAGGCACTTACAGCACAGTACGCCTAAGCATGGCTGTGTGTGTGTGTGTGTGTGTGTACATGTGTGGTCATGTGTGGTCATGTGTACATGCTAACGCATGCACATTTGACTGCATATGTGTGTGTGTCTGTCTGTCTATGTGTGTGTGTGTGTTTGTGTGTGTCTGTCTGTATCTCTAGCCCCTTTTAGATAGAAAAGGTGGCACATTTGCAGCAAGGTAAAGGCTGAAATGTGCCACCTTTTCTATCTAAAACGGAGGTGTAATATTCCACCTTTTCAAATAAGCCACCACATTTCCACCTCTGGGGTAGGCGTAAACATGTGACGTGACGTGAAGCACGAAGTTGGGCATGAAGAAGAGCAGGTCGAATTTGTCTTCAGAATAAGAGCTTTACATTGCACCCCATCGGAGTTTAGAACTGGGTTCTTAGCGGGGGGCTTTTAATTTGAAAGTAGCGACCGCTATTAGCTTGCCGCTACTAGCTTGCCGCTACAACAACAAGCGGACGACAAAGACAGCTACAGAGACCGAGGAGACGCTAGCATGCATCTCCCGGATCTCAGCTGCTTTCCAGTTGCTCATCTTCGTGGATGAAGTGACGAACTGACTGCTGTTCAGCTGTTTCCTGGTTTTAAAACTCCCAGGCTGTGGGTGCGCAGCAGCGCACGTCATCGACACCTCCGCCCACCTCAGGATATGCCACCACATTGCCGCCTCGGTTTTAGACTGCAGCGGAGGCGCAAATAAGTGTACCCTCCGAGGCGCAAAATTGGTGGAACAAAACAGACCACCAATTTGCCGCCTCCTGTCTAAATCCGCGGAGCGAGCCACCAAAAAGGTGGCAAATTGGTGGCTTATTGCCCAGTATAAAAACGGCTTCTGTCTGTCTGTCTGTGTGTGTGTGTGTGTCTGTGCCTGTGTGCGTGTTTGTGTGAGTGTGTGTTGCTGGAGTTTGTGTCGGTTAGACGCAGATAATTCAAAAACCGTACATACTCCAGATAAAGTGGACACATTGTGAGAAAGAAGACAAGTGTGGCTACGTTCTTGGAAAATATCACTATTGTAGTGTGAAATTTGTGGTTAGGATTGTCATTTAAAGAAAAATTTTCGGAGAGTTTTTTTCAGGCTCCCCCACTCTGCCAGTTGGTGCTGCACGAACATTCCGCAATACACACACATTGAAAATCCTGAATTTTTCTGAATTTTTTCGAAATCGCTCGCGATCAATTAAGGGTCACCGTTCAAAAACTAAACATCGCACAAAGAAAGTTCAAATACAGCTCAAATAGATACGACTTGTGCCTACATTTTAAAGTTTGAATGGTGTCTCTAGGTCAAAGTATGCCAGAGCAGGAGATGTTTGAAAAACGTCTATGATTTTGCGACTTTTTTGACCCCGTCCCATTCATTCCTTATGGGAAATTCTTCGCAGTTTTCCGCGACTTACGTTGCGATACGTTTATATTTCGGAAATAAAAATAATAGCATACCGAGTCAGAACGAGCTGCACGTTTTGATGTATTTTTTGTGTGTGTGTGATCAACGGTGCGGGACGAGTTAGCGACCGAAAAAAGGACGTAGGAAAAGGGAATAAAAAGAGGGGCGAGCAATAATAAGAGTGGGCTGTGCTTTGTACAGCCCACTATGGACACCTATAGCTTTGCTATAGAGGTGTCCATAGTGGGCTTGCGAGCACAGCCCACTAATAAGAAGAGGGGCGAGCAATAACAACCTATAACAACCTATGGACACCTATAGCTTTGCTATAGAGGTGTCCATAGTGGGCTTGCCTGCACACTACAGCCCACTAAAAAGAGGGGCGAGCAATAATAAGAGTGGGCTTGCGAGCACAGTCCACTATGGACACCTACACCTTTGCTATAGAGGTGTCCATAGTGGGCTTGCGAGCACAGCCCACTAATAAGAAGAGATACGAGCAATAATAATAGTGGGCTGTGCTTCGCCTATAGCTTTGCTATAGAGGTGTCCATAGTGGGCTTGCGAGCACAGCCCACTAATAAAAAGAGACACGAGCAATAACAGTAGTGCTATGGACACCTATAGCTTTGCTATAGAGGTGTCCATAGTGGGCTTGCGAGCACAGCCCACTAATAAAAAGAGACACAAGCAATAACAATAGTGGTCTTGCGAGCACAGCCCACTATGGACACCTATAGCTTTGCTATAGAGGTGTCCATAGTGGGCTTGCGAGCACAGCCCACTAATAAGAAGAGACACAAGCAATAATAAGAGTGGGCTTGCGAGCACAGCCCACTAACTAGACAATTCCCCTGCGGGGAATCGCGAGAGTGGGCTGTGCGGTTTGGCCCCGCCGTGACTATGAAAACGATGAAAGCTGCCAAAAAGTCGAAGCCCACCCATGTTGATGGCCTGGACTTGTCTCTACATTTTAAAGTTTGAATGGTGTCTATAGGTCAAAGTTTGCCAGAGATGTTGATGAGTTTTGCAGAGGATCTCTCTGTTGGCCCAGTGGATCTCAGCACATGTGTGTACATGTGTGGTCATGTGTTTGACTGCATATGTGTGTGTGTGTCTGTCTGTCTATGTGTGTGTGCGTGTGACTGTCTGTCTCTCTGTCTGTGTGTGTGTCTGTGCCTGTGTGTGTGTGTGTGTGTGTGTGTGTGTGTGTGTCTGTCTGTCTCTGTCTGTCTGTCTGTGTGTGTGTGTGTGTGTGTGTGTGTGTGTGTGTGTGTGTGTGTCTGTGCGTGTGTGTGTGTGTGTGTGTGTCTGTGTGTCTGTCTGTCTGTGTGTGTGTGTCTGTCTGGCACTGTCTCTGTTGACCCAGAGGATCTGGGGGCACAGCCCACTATGGACACCTATAGCTTTGCTATAGAGGTGTCCATAGTGGGCTTGCGAGCACAGCCCACTAATAAATTCCGGAAGAACAAGCTGAAAACGCTTGAAAGCTGAGAAGATATAGGATGCACATGCAGCTGAATATATGAGAAAGCTGAAAAGGCAGAAAGGCTGAAAAATGATACCTTGAATGGGCTAAAAAAGCTGAACATTTTGATAGCTGAACACAAAGCTGAATATTTGAAGGAGCTGAAAAGGCAGAAAGGCTGAAAAGTAATGGGCTGAATGGGCTAAAAAAGTTGAACATTTTGATAGCTGAACATAAAGCTGAATGTTTGAAGGAGCTGAAGAGGCAGAAAGTTGAATATTTGAAAAGCTGGAAAGACAGAAAAGCTGAAAATTAAGAGGGCTGAAAGAGCTCAAAAAGGTGAACAGTTTCTCTGGCTGCACATATGCTGGAGGTGCAGAACCAAAGTCGAACATGTCCGCATAAGAATGAATGGGAAAACGCCTCCCAAACTACAAGCAGTAATGTCCTTAAAAAGCTGAACATTTTGATAGTTGAATGGTTTCTGTAGCTCAAAATTTGTAGGAGGAGAAGTGTGCCGAAAAACGTACGGAATCATGAATAACTAGAAAAATTGCATTTTCTGCAAAAATACAGTGTGAATGCTAACTGCTGAAAGTATTTGCGAAATCTGCTGAATATGATGCCTAAAATGCATAAAACTATAAGAATGAATGGTCAAGAATTTGCAGAAAAAGCTGAATTTTTCAAAAGGCAGAAAGACTGAAAAGTCAGGCTGAATGGACGAAAAAAGTTGAACATTTTGATAGCTGAACATAAAGCTGAATGTCTGAAGGAGCTGAAAAGGCAGAAAGGCTGAAAAGTAATGGGCTGAATGGGCTAAAAAAGTTGATCATGTTGATAGCTGAACATAAATCTGAATGTATGAAAAGGCTGAAAAGGCAGAAAGTTGAATATTTGATGAAAAGCTGAAAAGGCAGAAAAGCTGGAAAGTAAGAGGCTGAAAGAGCTTAAAAAGGTGAACAGTTTCTCTGGCTGCACATATGCCGATATGCCAATATATACATAGAAATGTAGGAAATGTTGTTGGCTTTCAGCTGATGGTCTTATTTCAGATGTAGAACTTACGGTTTTGGCTGTAGAAGCCCTAGAGCAGGGGTGTCAAACTCATTTTCACCGAGGGCCACATCAGCATAATGGTTGCCCTCAAAGGGCCAGATGTAACTGTTAAACAGTATAAATGTAACCAAATATAATGTATAATAAATGTAACTACTCCATAACATATTGTTAAATAACTTTCTGTATTTATTACTTATTGAAGTTACAAATATTACATATGCATTTACATAGCGTGTTGCTCTGTTCAGGGGTGCAAACTCGTCACCTTTCGGCGAAATTCGCCGTTTTGAATCCCAACTGGATCATTTGTGTGATTCGTGTAAATCTGCAACAAAACATATTTTTTTTGGGGGGGGGGGGGGTTATGGGAGTTATGTTCCTGGCATACTCAAAAATAATTTTAACATTTTAACTCAAAATTATTTTTGAGTATGCAGGAACATAACTACAACTCTGAGGTTTATAACAAACCAAACCGTTTGAAAATCGGTTTAATATTAAGCAATCTATGGTTATTTAAATGCTACATGCACCATAGACTTTGATGTTATGAGTGGGCGAGCTGCCTGTGGTAAGCGGGAACAGAACAGAAGGACCACAAACAACACATTTCTTTTCATGGTCTGTTTTAAACACATGAGGCTGATCACTCATGAACGTTGGGTTTGATATGTTACATCATTTCAGTTTTCCCTGAAACATTTAGCCAGAAGACACCATAATCACATTCAGGGTTATTAAATGATGATTTCACAATCAGAATATCACTGAATACAGAAGCAAATGATGAATAGATAAATGCCATATGCACCTCTGACACAGATAGCTGTTTGCCTGCCCCAGTGTTCTCTCTCCTCCTTCTCTCCTCTGGACTCTATTTCTGTTGCTAAGTTGGTCTCCCAGGCCAAAGCCTCCACCTGCTCTCTGGACCCCATGCCAACAACTCTGGTGAAGTCTTCCCTGCTTGCCCTGTGCCCCCTCATGATGGACATAATCAATTTATCCCTAGAACCTGGCATGGTACCGTCCATCTTCAAAATTGCTTCAGTCACCCCCATCCTTAAGAAGCCAGGTCTGGACCCAGATGACTTACACAACTACCGGCTGATCTACAACCTTCCTTTCCTAAGCAAAATCCTGGAAAGAGCAGTTGCTGCCCAACTCCATCAGCACATGTCCAACCATGAGCTTTATGAACCCCTTCCGCCTGGTTTCAGGGCACGCCATAGCACAGAAACTGCCCTCATCAAGATCACCAACGACCTCATCGCTGCCGATTCTGGCCACATCAGTATTCTGATCCTCCTGGACCTCTCTGCAGCCTTTGACACAATCTCCCACACCATCCTCCTCACCTGCCTATCTGACACCTTGGCCTCACTGGTACAGCACTCTCCTGGTTCCAGTCCTATTTAACAAACAAAAAACAGTTTGTCACCATCTGTCTATCAGATTCTGCACTTAGAAATAGCATAGCTTGACTATTTTTGGAGATATTAACCCTTTAAAACTGGATTTTTGAATGGCGCGATGAACATTTTTGACATTTTGGGGGTTATTGGAGTTGCAATTGATTTACCATCATATTTGGGAACTTTACAGTGTATTTAAAGAGCTTAAGGGCACTCAGACCTTAAATGAGGGAATAGGAGGGTCTCAAAAATGGCTTCGGGACTAAATGACCCGTCGATACCCCCTACATCAGGCCCCCGGTTGACCATGTGGGCACTTGATGAGTGGAATGAGCCTGATAAACAGGGCCAGAATGAGGGCACATGGCAATTTTAAGGCCTCTATTTGTCTGAAAACAAAAGATATGGGTGTCCAAATATGCTAACAAATTATGTGTGCAATTCACGGACCTGAAAAGTGGGTGTGGCACCCAAACTTTGAAGGGCCATATCTCCAAAACCGTTAAAGGTAGGAAGCTAAAACTTGGGATTCTTTCATTTGGCATCAAAAGGTACATGTACAAAAAAAAATAGGCAAATTGAAGAGGTGTCACTGGGGAGAGTGTGTGAACTGACACGGAATGACCATATACACAATACACAATATATACACAATACATAGTACACAGTCTAAATACACGGTACACAGTAAAAACACAATACACAGTCTAAATACACGGTACACAGTATGTACACAACACATGGGACACAGTCTAAATACATGGCACACAGTGTAAATACAAAAGTCACAGTAGAAATACACTGTATAAGTCTAAATACACAGTACACACACTACACAGTACAAAGTCTAAATACACGGGACACAGTCTAAATACACAGTGTACACAATACACAGTCTAAATACACAGGACACAGTCAAAATACACGATACACAATACATAGTCCACAGTGTAAATACACAGTACACAGTATAAATACACAGTACACAGTGTAAATACACAGTATACAATATACGGTACACAGTATATACACAATGCGCAGTATATACACAATACACAGTACACAGTCTAAATACACAGTACACAGTATATACACACAATACATACTACACAGTCTAAACACACAGTGTAAGTACAAAGTTCACAGTAGAAATACACTGTATGAGTCTAAATCCGCATTTCACAGTACTACACACACGGTACACAGTTCTCAGTACTACACACAAAGTACACAGTTCTCAGTACTACACACACAGTCCACAATTCACAGCATACACACGCACAGTCTAAATACACAGCATATACACAATACACAGGGCACAGTGTAAATAAACAGTTCACAGCAGAAAAACACTGTATTAGTCTAAATCTGCAGTTCACCGTCTAAATACTCAGTACGCACGCAGTACACAGTTCACAACGCAAGCAGTACACAGTACACACTACTCAGTACGCACGCAGTACACAGTACACAGTTCTCAGTACGCATGCAGTACACACTACTCAGTACGCACGCAGTACACAGTACACAGTTCACAACACACGCAGTAGACAGTTCTCAGTACGCACGCAGTACACAGTACACAGTTCTCAGTATGCACATAGTACACACTACTCAGTACGAAAACATTATAGAGTTATCAGTACGCATGCAGTACACACTACTCAGTACGCACGCAGTACACAGTACGCAGTTTACAACGCATGCAGTACACAGTTCACAACGCACGCAGTACACACTACTCAGGACGCACGCAGTACACAGTTCACAACGCACGCAGTACACAGTACACAGTTCACAATGCACGCAGTACACACTTCTCGGTTCTCAGTACACACGCAGTACACAGTTTACAGTACGCACGCAGTACACAGTACTCAGTAGGTACGCAGTACACAGTTCTCAATACGCACGCAGTACACACTACTCTGTACGCACGCAGTACACAGTACACAGTTCTCAGTACGCACGCAGGACAAACTACTCAGTACGCACGCAGTACACACTACTCAGTACGCACGCAGTACACAGTACACAGTTCTCAGTGCGCACGCAGTAGACACTACTCAGTACGCACGCAGTACACAGTTCTCAGTACTCACGCAGTACACAATACTCAGTACGCATGCAGTACACAGTTCTCAGTACACCCGCATTACACACTAGTCAGTACGCAAGCAGTACAAAGTTCTCAGTACGCATGCAGTACAAATTACTCGGTACGTACGGAGTACACAGTACGCACGCAGTACACACTACTCAGTACACACGCAGTACACAGTTCACAACGCACGCAGTACACAGTACACAGTTCACAATGCACGCAGTACACACTTCTCGGTTCTCAGTACGCACGCAGTACACAGTTTACAGTACGCACGCAGTACACACTACTCAGTAGGTACGCAGTACACAGTTCTCAATACGCACGCAGTACACACTACTCTGTACGCACGCAGTACACAGTACACAGTTCTCAGTACGCACGCAGGACAAACTACTCAGTACGCACGCAGTACACACTACTCAGTACGCACGCAGTACACAGTACACAGTTCTCAGTGCGCACGCAGTAGACACTACTCAGTACGCACGCAGTACACAGTTCTCAGTACTCACGCAGTACACAATACTCAGTACGCATGCAGTACACAGTTCTCAGTACGCCCGCATTACACACTAGTCAGTACGCAAGCAGTACAAAGTTCTCAGTACGCATGCAGTACAAATTACTCGGTACGTACGGAGTACACAGTACGCACGCAGTACACACTACTCAGTACACACGCAGTACACAGTTCACAACGCACGCAATACACAGTACACAGTTCTCAGTACACATGCAGTACACAGTTCACAACGCAGGCAGTACACAGTACACACTACTCAGTACGCACGCAGTACACAGTTCACAGTTCACAACGCACGCAGTACACAGTACACACTACTCAGTACGCACGCATTACACAGTACACAGTACACAGTACGCACGCAGTACACACTACTCAGTACACACGCAGTACACAGTTCACAACGCACGCAATACACAGTACACAGTTCTCAGTACACATGCAGCACACAGTTCACAACGCACGCAGTACACAGTACACACTACTCAGTAAGCACGTAGTTCACAGTTCACAACGCACGCAGTACACAGTACACACTACTCAGTACGCACGCAGTACACAGTTCTCAGTACGCACGCAGTACACACTACTCAGTATGCACGCAGTACACAGTACACAGTTCACAACGCGCGCAGTACACAGTTCACAATGCACGCAGTACACACTTCACAACGCACGCAGTACACACTACTCAGGACGCACGCAGTACACAGTTCACAACGCACGCAGTAAACAGTATACAGTTCACAACGCACGCAGTACACACTTCTCGGTTCTCAGTACGCACGCAGTGCACAGTAAATAGTTCACAACGCACACAGTATACAGTTCACAACGCACGCAGTACACACTTCTCGGTTCTCAGTACGCACGCAGTGGACAGTAAATAATTCACAACGCACACAGTACACACTACTCGGTTCTCAGTACGCATGCAGTACACTGTACACAGTTCACAACACACGCAGTAGACAGTTCTCAGTACGCACGCAGTACACAGTACAGAGTTCTCAGTATGCACGTAGTACACACTACTCAGTACGCACGCAGTACAAAGTACACAGTTATCAGTACGCACGCAGTACACACTACTCAGTACGCACGCAGTACAAATTACTCAGTACGCACACAGTACACAGTTCTCTTTACGCACGCAGTACACAATTCACAACGCACGCAGTACACTGTAGAAAGTTCTCAGTACACACGCAGTACACAGTTCACAACACACGCAGTACACAGTTCTCAGTACGAACGCAGTACACAGTTCACAACGCACGCAGTACAAATTACACAGTTCTCAGTACACACGCAGTACACAGTTCACAACGCACGCAGTACACACTACTCAGTACGCACGCAGTACACAGTTCACAACGCACGCAGTACACAGTACACACAACTCAGTACGCACCCAGTACACAGTAAACAGTACACAGTTCTCAGTATGCACGCAGTACACACTACTCAGTACACACGTAATACACACTACTCAGTACGCACGCAGTACACACTATTCATTACGCACGCAGTAAGCAGTTCTCAATACGCATGCAGTACACACTACTCAGTAAGCACACAGTACACACTACTCAGTACGCACGAAGTACACACTACTCAGTAAGCATGTGGCACACAGGACACACTACTCAGTACGCACGCAGTACACAGTAGACAGTTCTCAGTACACACGCAGTACACAGTACACAGTACACAGTTCTCAGTACGCACGCAGTGCACACTACTCAGTACGCACGCAGTACACAGTTCTCAGTACGCACGCAGTACACACTACTCAGTAAGCACGCAGGACACACTACTCAGTAAGCACTCAGTACACAGTATACACTACTCAGAACCACGCAGTACACAGTACACACTACTCAGTACGCACGCAGTACACAATACACAGTTCTCAGTACGCACGCAGTACACAGTACACAGGTCTCAGTACGCACGCACGCAGTACACAGTTCTGAGTACGCACGCAATACACACTACTCAGGACGCACGCAGTACACAGTTCTCAGTACGCATGCAGTACACACAACTCAGAACGCACGCTACACACAACCCAGTACACACGCAGTACTACTCAGTAAGCACGCAGTACACACATCCCAGTACGCACGCAGTACTACTCAGTAAGCACGCAGTACACAGTACACACAACTCAGTACTCATGCAGTACACAATTGACATTTCTCAGTACGCACACAGTACACAGTACACAGTTCTCAGTACGCACACAGTACACAGTTCTCAGTATGCACGCAGTACACAGTGCAAAGTGCACACTACTCAGTACGTACGCAGGACACACTACTCAATATGTATGCAGTACACAGTTCTCAGTACGCAGTACACAGCACACACTACTCAGTATGCACGCAGTACACAATACACAGTTCTCAGTACGCACGCAGTACACAGTACACAGGTCTCAGTACACACGCACGCAGTACACAGTACACAGTACACAGTTCTGATTACGCACGCAGTACACACTACTCAGGACGCACGCAGTACACAGTTCTCAGTACGCATGCAGTACACAGTTCTTAGTACGCACGCATTACACAGTTCTCAGTACGCACGCAGTACACACAACTCAGTACGTACGCAGTACACACAACCCAGTACGCACGCAGTACTACTCAGTAAGCACGCAGTACACACAACCCAGTACGCACGCAGTACTACTCAGTAAGCACGCAGTACACAGTACACACAACTCAGTACGCATGCAGTACACAATTGACATTTCTCAGTACGCACACAGTACACAGTACACAGTTCTCAGTACGCACATAGTACACAGTTCTCAGTATGCACGCAGTACACAGTGCAAAGTGCACACTACTCAGTACGTACGCAGTACACACTACTCAATACGTATGCAGTACACAGTTCTCAGTATGCACGCAGTACACAGTTCTCAGTACGCACGCAGTACACACTACTCAGTGTGCACGCAGTACACACTACTCAGTGCGCACGCAGTACACAGTTCTCAGTACGCACGCAGTACACACTACTCAGCACGCACGCAGTACAAACTACTCAGTACGCACGCAGTACACACTACTCAGTACGCACCCAGTACACAGTTCACAACGCACGCAGTACACAGTTCACAGTTCACAACGCACGCAGGACACAGTACACAGCTCACAATGCACGAAGTACACAGTACACAGTTCTCAGTACGCACGCAGTACACACTACTCAGTGTGCACGCAGTACACACTACTCAGTGCGCACGCAGTACACAGTTCTCAGTACGCACGCAGTACACACTACTCAGCACGCACGCAGTACAAACTACTCAGTACGCACGCAGTACACACTACTCAGTACGCACCCAGTACACAGTTCACAACGCACGCAGTACACAGTTCACAGTTCACAACGCACGCAGTACACAGTTCACAGTTCACAACGCACGCAGGACACAGTACACAGCTCACAATGCACGAAGTACACAGTACACAGTTCACAGTACACGCAGTACACAGTTCTCAGTACGCACGCAGTGCACAGTTCACAACGCACGCAGTACAAATTACACAGTTCTCAGTACACACGCAGTACACAGTTCACAACGCACGCAGTACACAGTACACACTACTCAGTACGCACGCAGTACACAATTCACAACGCACGCAGTACACAGTACACACAACTCAGTACACACCCAGTAAACAGTACACAGTACACAGTTCTCAGTATGCACGCAGTACACAGTACACAGTTCACAATGCACGCAGTACACAGTTCACAATGCACGCAGTACGCACTACTTAGTACGCACGCAGTACACAGTACACAGTTCACAACGCACGCAGTACAAAGTACACAGTTCACAATGCACGCAGTACACAGTTCACAACGCACACAGTACACACTACTCAGTAAGCACGCAGGACACACTACTCAGTAAGGACTCAGTACACAGTATACACTACTCAGTAGGCACGCAGTACACAGTACACACTACTCAGTACGCACGCAGTACACAGTACATAGTACACAGTTCTCAGTACGCACGCAGTACGCACTACTCAGTACGCACGCAGTACACAGTTCTCAGTACGCACGCAGTACACACCACTCAGTACGCACGCAGTACACAGTTCTCAGTACGCACGCAATACACAGTACACAGTTCTCAGTACGCACGCAATACACAGTACATAGTTCTCAGTACGCACGCAGTACACACTACTCAGGACGCACGCAGTACACAGTTCTCAGCACGCACGCAGTGCACCATTCTTAGTACGCACGCAGTACACAGTTCGCAGTACGTACGCCGTACACACAACTCAGTACCCACGCAGTACACACAACTCAGTACGCACGCAGTACACACTATTCAGTCACCACGTAGTACACAGTACACACAACTCAGTACGCACGCAGTACACAATTGACATTTCTCATTACTCACGCAGTACACAGTACACAGTTCTCAGTACGCACGCAGTACACAGTCCTCAGTGCGCACGCAGTGGACACTACTCATTACGCACGCAGTACACAGTTTTCAGTATGCACGCAGTACACACTACTCAGTAAGCACGCAGGACACACTACTCAGTAAGCATGCAGTACACAGTATACACTACTCAGTACGCACGCAGTACACAGTACACACTACTCAGTACACACGCAGTACACAGGACATAGTACACAGTTCTCAGTACGCACGCAGTACGCACTACTCAGTACGCACGCAGTACACAGTTCTCAGTACGCACGCAGTACACACTACTCAGTAAGCACGCGGCACACGATACACACTACTCAGTGCACACGCAGTACACAGTACACAGTTCTCAGTACGCACGCAGTACACACTACTCAGTACGCACGCAGTACACACTACTCATTATGCACGCAGTACGCAGTTCTCAATACGTACGCAGTACACACTACTCAGTAAGCAAGCAGTACACACTACTCAGTAAGCACGCGGAACACAGAACACAATAATCAGTACGCACGCAGTACATAGTAGACAGTTCTCAGTACATACGAAGTACAGAGTAGACAGTTCTCAGTACGACACGCACTACACACTGCTCAGTGCGCACGCACTATACACTACTCAGTATGCACGCAGTACGCAGGTCTCAGTGCGCACGCACTATACACTACTAAGTACGCACGCAGTACACAGGTCTCAGTTCGCATGCACTACACACTACTCAGTGCGCACGCACTACACACTACTCAGTGTGCATGCAGTACGCAGTTCTCAGTACACAGTACACAGTTCTCAGTACGCCCGCAGTACACGCTACTCAGTAGGCACGCAGTACGCAGTTCTCAGTACGCAACAGACACACACAGTATGCAGTTCTCAGTACGCAACAAACACACACACGCTACTCAGTCCGCACGCAGTACGCAATTCTCAGTACGCGACACACACACACACACACACACTACTCAGTACGCACGAAGTATGCAGTTCTCAGTACGCAACACACACAAACACACACACACTACTCAGTACGCACGCAGTACGTAGTTCTCAGTACGCAACACACACACACACACTACGCAGTACGCAGTTCTCAGTACGCAACACACACAAACTACTCAGTACGCACGCAGTACGCAGATCTCAGTACGCAACACACACACACACACACACACTACTCAGTACGCAGTTCACAGTACGCAACACACACACACACTACTCAGTACGCACGCAGTACGTAGTTCTCAGTACGCAACACACACACACTACTCAGTAGGCAGTTCTCAGTACGCAACACACACACACTACTCAGTAGGCAGTTCTCAGTACGCAACACACACATACACACACACTACTCAGTACGCAGTTCTCAGTACGCAACACACACACACACACACACACACACACTACTCTGTTCGCACGCAGTACACAGCAGACAGTTCTCAGTACGCACGCAGTGCACAGTAAATAGTTCACAACACACGCAGTACACAGTACACAGTTCTCAGTATGCACGAAGTACAAAGTACACAGTTCTCAGTACGCACGCAGTACACACTACTCAGTACGCACGCATTACACAGTTTTCAGTACGCACGCAGTACACACTTCTCAGGACGCATGCACTACACACTACTCAGTACACACGCAGTACGCAGGTCTCAGTGCGCATGCACTACACACTACTTAGTGCGCACGCACTACACACTACTCAGTGCGCACGCACTACACACTACTCAGTGCGCATGCAGTACACAGTTCTCAGTCCACAGTACACAGTTCTCAGTACATTCGCAGTACACGCTACTCAGTACACACGCAGTACGCAGTTCTCAGTACGCAACAGACACAGACAGTATGCAGTTCTCAGTACGCAACACACACACACGCTACTCAGTCCGCACGCAGTACGCAATTCTCAGTACGCGACACACACACACACACACTACTCAGTACGCACGCAGTACGCAGTTCTCAGTACGCAATAGACATACAAACACACACACACTACTCAGTACGCACGCAGTACGTAGTTCTCAGTACGCAACACACACACACACACACACTACTCAGTACGCAGTTCACAGTACGCAGTTCTCAGTACGCAACACACACACTACTCAGTAGGCAGTTCTCAGTACGCAACACACACACACTACTCAGTAGGCAGTTCTCAGTACGCAACACACACATACACACACACACTACTCAGTACGCAGTTCTCAGTACGCAACACACACACACTACTCAGTACGCAATTCTCAGTACGCAACACACACACACACACACACACACACTACTCAGTACGCAGTTCTCAATACGCAACAATCACACACACACTACTCAGTCCGCACGCAGTATGCAGTTCTCAGGACGCAGCACACACACACACACACTACTCAGTCCGCACGCAGTACGCAGTTCTCAGTACGCAACACATACACACACACACTACTCAGTCCGCACGCAGTATGCAGTTCTCAGTACGCAACACACACACACACACACTACTCAGTCTGCACGCAGTACGCAGTTCTCAGTACGCGACACACACACACACACACACACACACACACACACACTACTCAGTACGCACGCAGTACGCAGATCTCAGTACCCAACACACACACACACACACTACTCAGTACGCACGCAGTACGTAGTTCTCATTACGCAACACACACACACACACACACTACTCAGTACGCTCACAGTACGCAACACACACACACTACTCAGTAAGCACGCAGTACGCAGTTCTCAGTACGCAACACACACACACACACACACTACTCAGTAGGCAGTTCTCAGTACGCAACACACACACACACACACACACTACTCAGTACGCAGTTCTCAGTACGCAACACACACACACACACACTACTCAGTACGCAGTTCTCAGTACGCAACACACACACACTACTCAGTACGCATTTCTCAGTACGCAACACACACACACACACACACACTACTCAGTACGCACGCAGTACAGAGTTCTCAGTACGCAACACACACACACACACACACTACTCAGTCCGCACGCAGTACGTAGTTCTCAGTACGCAACACACACACACAACTCAGTCCGCACGCAGTACGCAGTTCTCAGTACGCAACACACACACACACTACTCAGTCCGCACGCAGTAAGCAGTTCTCAGTACGCGACACACACACACACACATACACACACTACTCAGTACGCACGTAGTACGCAGTTCTCAGTACGCGACACACACAGACACACTACTCAGTACGCACGCAGTACGCAGATCTCAGTAAGCAACACACACACATACACACACTACTCAGTACGCACGCAGTACGCAGTTCTCAGTACGCAACGCACACACACACACTACTCAGTACGCACGCAGTACGTAGTTCTCACTACGCAACACACACACACACACACTACTCAGTACGCAGTTCTCAGTACGCAACACACACACACTACTCAGTACGCACGCAGTACGTAGTTCTCATTACGCAACACACACACACACACTACTAAGTACGCTCGCAGTACGCAGTTTTCAGTACGCAACACACACACACTACTCAGTAAGCACGCAGTACGCAGTTCTCAGTTCTCAGTTCTCAGTACGCAACACACACACACACACACACTACTCAGTAGGCAGTTCTCAGTACGCAACACAGACACACACTACTCAGTACGCAGTTCTCAGTACGGAACACACACACACTACT
Organism: Lagodon rhomboides; assembly: GCA_039737535.1. NCBI lineage: Eukaryota > Metazoa > Chordata > Actinopteri > Spariformes > Sparidae > Lagodon > Lagodon rhomboides. Next base: position 1,989,111 of record CM077797.1, read on the forward strand.
CAGTACGCATTTCTCAGTACGCAACACACACACACACACACACACTACTCAGTAGGCAGTTCTCAGTACGCAACACAGACACACACTACTCAGTACGTAGTTATCAGTACGCAACACACACACACAACTCAGTCCGCACGCAGTATGCAGTTCTCAGTACGCAGCACACACACACACACACTACTCAGTACGCACGTAGTACGCAGTTCTCAGTATGCAACACACACACATACACACACTACTCAGTACGCACACAGTACGCAGTTCTCAGTACGCAACGCACACACACACACTACTCAGTACGCACGCAGTACGTAGTTCTCAGTACGCAACTCACACACACACACACTACTCAGTAAGCACGCAGTACGCAGTTCTCAGTACGCAACACACACACACACACACTACTCAGTAGGTAGTTCTCAGTACGCAACACACATACACACTACTCAGGAGGCAGTTCTCAGTATGCAACACACACACACACACACACACACACTACTCAGTACGCAGTTCTCAGTACGCAACACACACACACACACACACTACTCAGTACGCAGTTCTCAGTACGCAACACACACACACACACACTACTCCCTACGCACGCAGTACGCACCACACACACACACACACACTACTCAGTACACAACACACACACACACACACACTACTCAGTACGCAACACACACACACACTACTCAGTACGCAGTTCTCAGTACGCAACACACATACACACTACTCAGGAGGCAGTTCTCAGTATGCAACACACACACACACACACACACACACTACTCAGTACGCAGTTCTCAGTACGCAACACACACACACACACACACACACACTACTCAGTACGCAGTTCTCAGTACGCAACACACACACACACACACACTACTCAGTACGCAGTTCTCAGTACGCAACACACACACACACACACTACTCCCTACGCACGCAGTACGCACCACAGACACACACACTACTCAGTACGCAACACACACACACACACTACTCAGTACGCAACACACACACACACACACTACTCAGTACGCAACACACACACACACTACTCAGTACGCAGTTCTCAATACGCAACACACACACACACACACACACACACTACTCCGTACGCAGTTCTCAGTACGCAACACACACACACACACACACACTACTCCGTACGCATGCAGTACGCACCACACACAGACACTACTCAGTACGCAACACACACACACACACACACACTACTCAGTACGCAACACACACACACACACACTACTCAGTACGCAACACACACACACACACACTACTCAGTACGCAACACACACACACACACACACACACTACTCAGTACGCAACACACACACACACACACTACTCATTACGAAAACTGCATTGTTCCTCCTCAATCCGAGGTTCGACTATCTGCCGAATTCTCCTCTCCATTACCCTGGAATAGACTTTCCCAGGGAGGCTGAGGAGTGTGATCCCCCGATAGTTGGAACACACCCTCCGGTCCCCCTTTTTAAATAGAGGGACCACCACCCCAGTCTGCCAATCCAGAGGCACTGTCCCCAACTGCCATGGGATGCTGCAGAGACGTGTCAGTCAAGACAGCCCCACAAAATCCAAAGACTTAAGGTACTTAGAGCGGATCTCATCCACCCTGGTGCTCTGCCACTGAGGAGCTTCCGAACTACCTCAGTGACTTCGGCTTGAGTGATGAATGTATCAGCCTCTGAGACCCCAGTCTCTGCTTCCTCTACGGAAGGAGTGTCAGTGGGATTGAGGAGATCCTCGAAGTATTCCTTCCACCGCCCGACAATGTGCCCAGTTGAAGTCAGTAGCTCCCCACCTCCACTGTAAATGGTGTCGGTGGAGCACTGCTTCCCCCTCCTGAGGCGCCGGATGGTTTGCCAGAATTTCCTCAAGGCCGACCAGTAGTCCTCCTCCATGGCCTCTGCAACTGCCCGTGCTGCAGCACGTTTGGCCTGCCAGTACCTGTCAGGTGCCTCAGGAGTCCCCTGAGCCAACCAGGCTCGATAGGACTCCTTCTTCAGCTTGACAGCATCCCTTGCTTCTGGTGTCCACCACCGGGTTCGGGGATCGCCGCCACGACAGGCACCGTCTCCTGCCGTACCTGACCACCATCCACCCTCCATCAAATCTTCCCATTGCACTGGGTAAGTAGTTGTATTGGTTAGCGATGTATTTATATAATCACTAATTTGTGTTTTTATGTTTTTTTTTATAAAAACATGCCCACAAACGTAATAAACCATAAACATAATAAAAATCTGCAGCATTTAATGTAATTGACCCACAAATGTAATAATTTTCCCCAAACATAATAGCTGCTGCCTACTACAAACGTAACACAAGATTTCCCACTAATGTAATAACTATTACATTTGCAGGGAATGAATAAGTCATTGTGGTTGTGGTCTACTGACCGTGGGTGCAAAATCCAGCTGCTGACTCTCCGCTCCACTATCACACAATGGACCCCCCCCCCCCCCTTTTTTTAAAATTGTTTTGTGGCATATAAATATCTAGTTCAAACAGACTTATTTCTTTGCATAAGCAAAATGCTTCCTGTTAATGTGGACGATCTCCATTCACACTGGTGTTTGGATGTGGCTTTAGTGGGCCAATTCTCGGCCTCATTCTTTTGTCGGTGACAGATGCTGTTTTTCGAGCAGAAATGTGACCAAGAGTCGGTAGGACAGCCGGGAAGACAGACGCTTCTCCAAGTAGCCTACAGCTGCGGTATTTTTTTCCTCATATAAGTTGCCAAAGACACTCACAGTTACCATGTTACTTTTGTTTGGTCTTGTAACGTTGCTTTGTGGGACATTTCTCTTTATTAAGTTGAGTGAAGGACCTGTGTAGTTATCAGACTGTCCGATCTACATGCTCTCAATAGGGCAGCCGGCTTATTCGTCCACACTGGTTCAGTTCGCCAATAATGCGGCCCTGATACTACCTCCAGAGGCAGATCAGCGCTGGAGCGAAATTTCACCCATCCCCACATCTGACACTTTCACACACAGGAGGAGGCATAGAATTGGCGCAGGATCCCCGCATGCAAACGGCAGTGTGAATGGGGCTAGTAACTCACCTAGTGTTTGTGATGAAAATAAATCACTGTCATCCCTCCGGACCGAGACTTCAGTGAACTTTCCCCCAGAAAACAGCCTCCGTCCCCATGAGAGACAGAGTCAGACAGCTTCCAGTTTAAAAAACATAACTTTGTCACTTTCCAGGATGTTTGGTGGGTCAGGATCTCCATCACAACAAATAATAACAGCATCCATATGATTATAAACTGTCCGTTAGATTGACAGGGGGGACACCGGGGAAACACCTTGAAAACACACCGACGTCATCATCATGACGTGTACCGTCATGCCTCTTTAGGAGCCACAGCACCGGTTTCTGTGTGAATTACACAGCGGAAAGGCGGAGATGCTTTGCTCTGTTTGAATCACCATTGGCAGAGAATTGGCGAACCGCCGCTGTGGCATTAATGTGTCTTCTCCCTCCACTCAAAAATGTGTTTTTCATATTGCCCCTACACTTGAATGTTAGGGAATGTTGAGTTTCAAGTGTAGGAACAAGCTTTTGGGATGCCATATATTTGCGTATTTCTTGATTCTGGAATTTTTGTAGAAATGTATATGCCACAAAACAATTAAAAAAGGGGGGGTGGGGGGATCTGTTGTGTGATAGCGGAGCTGAGAGTCAGCAGCTGGATTTTGCACCCACGGTCAGTAGTATTAGTAGGTGTATAGGCAAACAAACAAACAACAACCACAACGACCATTATTCATTGTATTATTACATTTGTGGGAAGTTATTACAATAAAGATTTTCACTTCCCCACAAACCTAATTAATCCCTGCAAACGTAATAGTTATTACATTTGTGGGAAATCACGTGTTACGTTTGTAGTAGGCAGCGGCTATTACGTTTGGGAAAAATGTATTACATTTGTGGGTTTATTACATTAAATGCTGCGTATTTTTATTACGTTTGTGGCTTATTACGTTTGTGGACATTATTACATTGGTGGGCGTTACAAGGTAGAGGTCACCACGATGACAGAAAAGACAAGTCACGGGGTTAAGCAGATTTTGCAGACTCCAGGGGAAGCGTCCCCCAGCCCCATTCAAGGACAGACTATGATCCAGTAACGGAGAAGCCACAGACATACAGTATATTTTAGATAAAAGGCTGAACCCTCTTTTACATATATAAAACATATAGACATTTTATAGTTTATTTCATTTTACATGGCTGTACTTTAAAATAGATTTCTTAGAAGAGGGATATTGACAAAACCAAATACGTCATTTCCATTTCAAACCCTAACCACAACCCTGGCTCTAATCCTAACCCTAACCATTAATCTGGCCCTAACTCTAACCACAATTCTGGCCCTCAACCCTCACCTTAACCACAGTACTGGTCCTAAGCCCTAACCACTAATCTGGCCCTAACCCTAACCACAAGTGGAAGAAGCCTTCATTCTCTTTAAAAGTCCAGGCCTGACCATTTCTGCTGAGTCTCTCTCTGACAGGTGAGTATAACTTGATGCTGATAGCAACATGGACCAGACTACTGTTACTCATGTAATATGTGTATTTGATAGATACATTTCATATATACATTTGTTCTTCTTTCATATCAAGTTGGTTTGCTTTACGTGCATGAATGTGCTCCTTAGCATATACATTACGAAAAGGAATAGCATCATTTCATTAGCTGCACCAGGAAAATGCTTCAAGTACTGGTCCTAGCAGACACATGTTTGCCTACTGCCGCAGACTATTTCATATTAGTAAGAATATTTTAAAAAGAAAATAGACTTTGCACTTCAATTCATGATCTGACTGTCAGCTTTATTCTTTGTTTAGTTACTGTTAAGTCTCTTGTCATTGTTAAGTGTCCTTGGGTACCTTGAAAGGCGCTATATAAATAAAATGTATTATCATTATTATTAACTGACCACAGTAGAATGTGGGAATGCACCTGACAATCCCTATTTATGAAAAAAAGAAGTCTGAACATATACACTTTCTTTCTTTTTTTTGTTATTAAAGTTTTTATTTATTTATTCATACACACCTAAACATACAGTCAAACTAGAAAGCAAACACTGACACCAACATCAACAGACAGTATATCCAGCTTACAGCCATGTACCCAAAGGCCTCCAGCACATTGTCATTTCCTCTTTTTTAACATATACACTTTCAAACGTCAATACTTCAGACATTCCTGGACAAAACTTTACAAATGTCTGAGTTTATATATATACATTTTTTTTCGTTTTTATTTGAAGTAACAACCCTTTATCTTTCTTCACATTTTTCTACTTACTGTGTTTACTGTTATGCACTAAAAAACAAATTCAAATGGTGAAAAACTAATTCTGATTAGGGCACTCGTGTGTACAAGTCACATGCCTGGTCAATATACTGTACAAACACAAATCGTTGACAATGTTTTGTCATCCTCTCTGATGGGATGATGTGCTTCGCTCTGGCGTGTTCGTCATCAGAGTCAACGATGCTCTCATCATGGAAGCTCTAACATGCAAAACATCGTATCATGAGTTCAATAAAATATTCATGTTCATCTGTGAATCACTGAGGGAAACAAAAAAATAAAACATGTAGCAGGCCGACCACTAATGATGTTTTAGCTTTGTCATATCTTATGTTACCTTAGCCAGCTGCTGCTAACTAACCAGCAATGAGTTACAACATCAAAATACACTTTCAAAACAATGTCTGAATGCTAAAGCTAGCTCGAAAGCTATCAGCAGGGACGCACTGGGACTACAAAACAGCCCTGGACTTTGACTCGGCCAGCCAACAACAATCGGAATGCGGAAAGTCATCAACGCCTAGCACGGGTGTCACAATACTTTCATCATGACTCATGACACTATACCATCCAAATTACAGTAATCTCACTGATGTTGACTAGATGTTGTCTTAAGAGCATAGTATTCTAGTCTTACTTGAATATTCACATAGAAGGTCATGGGTGTCATCCTCTGCCCTCGGTCTAAGCTCAACCTGAAAAAACAAATGATGGAATGGATTTTTTTTTTAAAAACCAGGTTCTATGTATCCAATTGATTATAACAGCATATTATATCATCTATTCCATGCAATCTTATGATTACTTTATTACTCAATAATCTTAATTAATTTATGCAGTAATTAACTCACTGCACAAATAATACTGAAAATACACTACTTCAAATGTAACTTCTGTATTCAAAGTCTTCAAAATTTGTAAGTATTATCAGAAAACTGTAACATTACCAAAACTTTAAAAAGAAAAAAAAAGATTTTTTTTTATATAAACAGTATATAGCCGATTTCTTAATATTACGGCATGTGGCATTTTACACCTAAAATATTTAAAGTGGAGCTGTTTTAACTTCTATAAACATTATTTCCCTTTATTTTATTTCATTTAATTTTTTGCATTGTACTGAGCAACACAAACTGGGTATAGATAAAAATGTAGCAACACCTGAATAACATTAGCTAACATCAGCCAGTGAGTAACTCTCTCTCTCCCTCCCTCATGTCATGTTCCAGACTTACTTGCCCAGTTTCTGTCTGTGGAACTTCCATCAGCTCATCTCTCTGTCCCTCATCATCACAGGTGGCCCTTCCATGCTGAGGCTGCACACCTGTCCTGGCCACAACACTCTCTTCTTCATCACTTCTTAGATGCTGCTAATATTAGCGTGAACTTGTGCCATAGTGCTGCAGCTGCCGGCTGTGCTGCTTAACATTTCAGTTAGTTTGCGAGATTTAGTGGCTTCACTCTCTATATGTCGCTTTTTTTTCCCTCGCCTTCTCAACCCCACCCTTTTCTTTGCGTTTTTTACCGATGTTATCCATATTTTTTCCATATAAATGCTTTACTACTACTACCAAAGATACTCAATTATTGTCTTTGCTGCTACTACTTCTTCTCCTTCTTCTTCATTTCAATTAGCTGGTGGGCACGAGCAGCTGCCGGCTTGCATCCAACTTAAAGACGTATTGTTGCCACCTACCGGACTGGAGTGTGAAACAATAGATTAGCAAGGAAAAAAAAAAATCTGCGATGACTGCGTGGCGGCCGCCGGCCGTCCTGGAGTACCGGCCGTTCTGTGATTCTCCAGAACACACAGATGGCCAGTCCGCCCCTGGCTATCAGTGCTAGCAATGGTGTACAAGTTACACAAGTGTGTAATACACTGATGGCAGACGCTGCATGCAAGACACCCGCTCTACCTCCTGAGTTACAGCTGCCCCGACATGTAGATGTTGTTCTTTCATTAAGATCCGATGTGTGATTGGTGTTCCCTTAATGTTTTTGAGCAGTGTACATAATTATTGTAGAGGTTTATCAGCTGATCGAGTTTCTGAAAATGTTTAGAGTTAACTAATTACAAACTAATTACATTCAAAACAAATGCAAAATAGAAGTATTTTGACAAGTGGTCTCAGAGTGTTTTCCCCTCCTGTCTGAACAAGAGAATACTTTATTAAGATAGACTTTAAAATTACTGGCACATTCCTGCTACTTCCTCCTCTAAGCATAATACCTCCTCTCCAAAATCAAACATGTTATTCTGACTTGAACTCAAAGGTATGTACTGTAGGCCTCACCAGCATCCTCATGTTTTGAAGCCATATATTTTTTAAGACTGATATTGAATGTGTCTACCTCCCTGTCATTGTGTGACAGGCTGTAGCAGCTTTTTCATGCTTAAAAGTAGACTACAAGGACATGCTCCATGTGATTAATATCTCCTAAACGGTTTATGATAGAGAGAAGCGGTTTTTTGCACTGTGTTCCTGAGATTCTGCTGAAGACGGAGATGTGTGTTTTGTGTCTGTGTGACACTTGCTTGTTTTTCTATTCCACCGCGTAACAGGCCAATGAAAAAATTGATTCAGGCAGACGCAACACGCAAATTACCAGTGAACCAATGTTACTAGGTAGAATATTTTCTTTTTCCCAATCAGTAGGAGGTATCCCTGACCCTTTCTAGCCAGTCAGAGGACACAGGAAGTGGGACTGTAATAAAAGACGCCAGGTGCGAGCGGAGCACGAAGGAGAACAAAGGAGGTGGCGAGTGAGCGAGCCGTTAGCCAACGGACCAGAGCAATAAGAGATAAAAAATAAGCATCGATAAAAGCATAGATAAAAATAGCATTATTACTATTATATTACATCGTTCATCACTTATAAGATGGCAAGTAGTAGGCTTACTACGGAGCAAGCGTTGAAACTTGTGCTGGAAAGCGATGATGAGGAATCTGGAGCTGACAGCTTTCTGACAGATGAAGAACTATTTTATGAGCAAGGAGAAGATCCATTTGAGGACGGGTATGTAACTTCAAATAACCTCTTTATCATGAAATAATGTTATACAAATGTGATCATTATAGTTAGAGTACCTGTATGTATTCACTGTAAACTCAGCGTGAGAGAGGTGACAATGTTTGTTTTAGCAGATAGTGGGGTCACATGGGGTTGAAGTAGTTCATAGGGGAGTTGTTTTATTCTACCTTGAATGTTGACACTAAAAGAAGCTTTTTGCTCCTTCCTTTTACATTTATTTCACTCATTGTGATGAACCAAGCACATCATCCACACCGGCACCAGCATCTTCGCGTCCACCTAGGAGGAGAGTGAGCCAGCCAAGCACATCATCCACACCGGCACCAGCATCTTCGCGTCCACCTAGGAGGAGAGTGAGCCAGCCAAGCACATCATCCACACCGGCACCAGCATTTTTGCGTCCACCTAGGAGGAGAGTGAGCCAGCCAAGCACATCATCCACACCGGAACCAGCATCTTCACGTCCACCTAGGAGGAGAGTGAGCCAGCCAAGAACATCATCCACACCGGCACCAGCACCTTCAACCAATCTACAATCTACAGAGAGAAGTGAGAGCCCCACAGTGAGCCGCTCAAGATCATGCTCCCCACACCACGCCACCCCTTCAATGCACTGGAAACCAGAAAGTGATCCAGATGTGGCACCCATTCTCCCCAGATTTGCCCCTGCCAGGCCTCCTGGAGCTCAACTGGATAAATCAAAAGTCTACAGTCCACTTGATTTGTTTCAGCTTTTTTTTAGTGACAGTGTCATCAGACAGTTATGCAGCAACACTAACAAACAAGCTGCAAAGAGAATTGGAAAAGGACTGCAGTTCAAATGGACTGATGTCACCCCCCCCAGAATTCCTAGAGTATCTTGCACATGTCATTTTTATGGGACTCCTAAAGTTGGGATCAATAAAAGACTACTGGAGACAAAACAATATTTTCTCAGTGCCATTTCCTGGGAGAGTGATGCCAAGGGACAGATGGCTCTTCCTTTCCTCAAATGTGCATGTGAGTGATCCGGCCGAGGATGTTGTGAATGACAAGAAAAAGGGCACATCAGACTACGACCTCCTGTTTCGTCTCAAGCCTCTGATGATTGATATCAAAGCAGCATGCAAATCATTCTATCAACCAAAGAAAAACCTGTCAATTGATGAGCGGATGGTGGCAACAAAGGCCAAAACAGGGATGACACAATACATGAAGGACAAACCAACAAAGTGGGGGGTCAAACTGTTTGTCTTGGCTGACTCCTCAAATGGATATACTTTAAACTTTACTGTATATACAGGAAAGTCAAAATTCTCTACAGGTTTTGGACTGTCACATGATGCAGTTATGGGCCTCCTAGACAAACCCTTCTTGGGAAGTGGTTATCATATTTATTGTGATAACTTTTACATAAGCCCTTATTTATTCAAACAAATGTTATCTCTGCACTTTCGAGCATGTGGCACATATAGAGAGGGGAGGAAGGAAATCCCACAGTCCACTGTAAATGCCCTCACCAGAAAGTCCCCAAGAGGATCAATCAGATGGATCAGAGATGGTGACCTTCTCTTTGTCAAATGGATGGACACAAGGGAGGCGTCTGTCTGCTCAACAATCCATCAAGCCTACACATCCGAGAAGGTTATGAGAAGGCAGAAGAAAAAGGATGGAACCTGGGAGAAGATCAGTATTACAGTTCCCACTCCAGTTGTTGAATACAACAAGCACATGGGGGGTGTGGACTTGTCTGATCAACTCATTCAGTACACTTCTATTCACCACAAAACAATGAGGTGGTACAGGACTTTGTTTTTGCACTTTGTAGACATAGCTACATGCAACAGTTTTGTCCTCCATAAAGAACTGTGCGTAGAACAAAATACCACACCACTGTCACACAGAGCCTTCATGGAGGAGCTCTGTGCTCAACTTGCTGGGGTGACAACTGGGATACCTCCAGTGCCTACAGAGAGGAGAACTGCCCACACACCTATGCCGATTGCCCCTTTAGACCCAGCAAACCCAGCACACAGGCCTGCTGATATCAGGAGGTACTGTGAGCACTGCAAGTCGAACAGAGTCTATAACAAGACCCCCTGGCATTGTGAGACATGCCAGGTGCCTCTCTGCAACTTCCTGGAGAGGCCTTGCTTTGCACTTTGGCATGCCTGAAAATGAGGGAAAAAACGAGTAGGACTGTTTGTTTTGAGTGTGGATTATTTTATTGTTCTTGACAGATTTCATGCAAAAACTGCACATGTATCTCTTCACAAGGGATTGAAAAATAATATTTTTGTGTAAAAAGTCTTCACTCTTGTTGTTTGAGGTGTGATTTTGAATAAAAAAGTACAAAAATCTACTTTTCGTTTTTGAAAACCTTCAGTATATTGTACATTTTTTCACTCATACTTAATTTCTAAGCAGATTACATGCATGCTTATGATAGCCAAGATTGTTCTGAATCTATAGATACCAAACACATGATGTTCCATGTACATTACATGTTGTTAAAAGTAGTCAAAATGGGCCAAGTATGGCTTAGTCCTCAGAGGGTTAAGCTACCAATAGCATTTTTAAGCTCAACCGACATTTCGGTATATCACTGCAAAATGTAAGGCTGCCTCTGGATGGATTTCCTTTGGGGGACATTTTAAAGTTCTTTGCGATCTTAGATTTTCTTTTTTTGTTTTTTTTTATAAATCTTTTTATTAGATTTTTAGTTCACATACAGCAATACTTGACACATACAGTGTATCCAGGTAACCTTGTTGGAAGGTAGTAGGAAGTTTGTCTTACACAGTGTATGTTGAAAACAAAAACCAACTTAACCTAAGCCAGAACAGCTTCTATGACTGAACGTAGTTACCCATTATCCCTTCCCACCCATTGTTAGGAGGAAAAAAAAAAGGAAAGACAAAACATGACCACTACTTAAGTTACAAATAAAATAGGGGAGATTGCATCTAGTCACTTCAACATTACCAGAACCCGCAAGTCTAACCTTCTCAAGTTTGATATGAGTTAGGACCTCCCTAAGCCAGCTATTGTGTGAAGGGGGGGGAGAACATGTTTCCACTTAAACAAAATAGAAGATTTTCAGAAAATGTTTCATTACTGCTTGGAGGCCAGCAGAAAAAAAAAAAAAAAAAAAACAGATCTTGAAAGTATATTGTTACCTGTTGTAAAACAGAAATGAAGACTCACTCAGGGGAAATTCATTTTTTAAAGGAAAACAGATTTTGGCAATAAATGTACCTTTGTGTGAAGCATCCTCTCACAATGTCCCTGTCAGTCTACCTACCAGTCAACAGACACAGACACTGGGACACAACAGCTCCTCAGTAATATCCATGCAGTTGTTTCTTGACAACACTACTCTTCAATATTCAGGATGCTTTTTATGGGTCCGGGATGGATGCTGATACATTTCCTAACAGTAAAATTAAGGTACCCTGTGGAGTTTTTGAACACTGGTGCTATGGAGCAATGTTCTTCCAAGAAGAATACCTTTTGAACCTTAACTTTTATATCAGCGTTAAATATTAGAGTGTTTGCAATTATAGGGAAGTGATTGTTTAGCCTTAGTATTGTAGAAACTAGTCACCATGGTTATCAACTTATTGTCATCAGCACAAGAACACTATTTCCTCTTTCCTGTCACAACAACATTTTTTCCCCATTTCCTCTCATCTTACCTCATAAATGATGTTGCAATTGTTGTTTGTGCTCTCTCATGCTGTCCATCCAGTTGTTCATTTTGGTTATTTTGTTTCAGAGGCTCGCTTGGGTGTTGCTGCTGGCTGCACGCTGCTCACCGTTCGCCGTCTGCCGTTCGCTGCGTATTGCTCACTGTCCGCTGCTGGTTGCCCTAATGTAGCCGATCGCTCCGCTCCATGCCAATGCCAACGGGGATTGCCTGACTGGTATATAGCACAGTGACCTTAGCTTCCCACTCCAGCCATGCAAGTTGCTCATATCTGTTGTTTTATTGTAGGGTAAAGACACATGTGTAGCGGCACAGCAACCGCTAACCTGTCTGCAGGAAGTCACTGCTGCTTTGCCTTGCTGCTTCACTGCTTCGCCTCTCTGCTTTGCTATTTTGTGTTATTGCTTGGTTTCACACTGACTTTTATTGCGGGTCCTTGTGGGTTGCAGGTAAGGCCCGAGCAGGGAGACCTATGAGGTCCCTATTTTTTTTCTTATGATTATTATTTTGTAGGGCCCGAGTACGGAGACCTGCGAGGTCCCTTTTGTTTTTCTAGTGATTTTTTTTTTTCTTTGTCCCAAATGATCTCATTTTTCACTGCCTGAACATACCCCAAAACTCATCAAACTTGGAATATAAGTCACACCTGGCGAAACATTTTATAATCTATTGTCGTCCTGAATTTCCACTACTAGGTGGCGTTACAATCAAGGAAAGTGCGTTTTGGCTTATAACTCCCATATAGTGTATTGCACATTCAAAAACCTTATATCCACTCGTTCCCTGTATTGTGATGAATCTTGAGCTATAGGCCACGCCCATTTCCGCCCACCGTTTTTTTTTAGCAAATTCGCAAAATGTCACAAATCTACTTTTTCGAACTCCTCCCAAGCTATTTCACGAATTTGCACCAAACTTTGCAGACAGCATCTGTGGACCCCGTGACAAAAATTTATTAAAAGCATTTTGATATTCCAAACAATAATTAAGTTATTCAATAACAACTTCCTGTAGATTTCATTACAAACAGGAAATCTTGTATATCTCCACATTGATATGTCTGAATGACATGTAACTCAGGTGACTACTTCCCCATGAGCCCCTAAGGGTGTCTGCAAAATTTTAACTGATGACCACAAGGTGGCGCTCTTTAAATTGAAGTATTTTATATCTCCACATCCGTTTGACGGATTGAGACAAAACTTGGTACAGTTATTGCTAATGCCCTACTGAGGATAGCTGACGAAGGTGTCACCGATCCGCAACTAGGTGGCGCTCTGATGGCAGTCTAATTTAATATTTGGCACTGTGCCCACAACATAACACTTATGTCAATGAAATTCATAGGGGTAGTATAGACTGGCCCCTGTGACTCACACACAGAAAATGACCAGCAGGTGGCACTATTATCAAGACAAAACCGTTTTTGTCCAATAACTCCCACATAATATGAAATATGAAAAACTTATATCTATGTGTTCCCTCAATTGAGCTAAATTGTGTGATGGAAGCCAGGCCCACTTTCGCGGTAAATTTCCATTCGGAAAATTTGCGACAAATGAAAAACCTACTTTTTTGAACTCCTCCTAGGCGATTTGCACCAATTTTTGCATGTAGTATCTGTAGACCCTCCTGACAAAAAGTTATCAAAAGAATTGTGATGGTCCAAAAAATGTCCAAAATATAAAACAGCAATTTCCTGCACATTGTGGTCACAACAGACAGTCTTGCATATCTCGACCAAATACAGTCCAATTACCACAAAACCTGTGCTAATTGTGTTCCATGGCCCGATGAGGGTTTGTGCAAAATTTGGTGAAAATCGGCCAATAGGTGGCGCTTTTATTGCTAAATGACAAAGGAATGGATACAAAGAGAGTCTGAGAGTCTGTAGGGTCACACAGTGTAGTCATCTCATTATCTGATTTTTCATGTACATTGCACAAACTTATTCTACCTTCTGGGTATCTTCTGTCATCTTGCCTGTAGCAGCCCAAGCTTGCAACAGCCCACGCATTCAGCACACAGTACGCCACAATTGCTGCAAACCACGAGGGCAGTACTCGCCGACACGCATGGACTGCGAGGACCCGTTCATCACTGCTTGTGTCATGGTTATAAGATGATTTGAATGTTGAGCATTAAAAAGACTAAGTGTCTGATGTTTAAACAAAACAGTAATAATTCATGACAAATTTTGATTAAAAATATAGTTCATAATTGTTAATATATCTTTGGGACGATAATTCATTAAAAACAATTAAAAAGGATAACAGGTTATTTGTTTGAGGGTAACAATGTTAAAATGAGGATTGATAATCCGTTCTGTGTTTGACTGCTTTTGCCTTGCAGGTCTTGGAAGGACAATACAGTAATAATAACAGTTAAAGCCTAGATAAAATAGTTTAATTTCATATTATTAACAATAGTTAACAATCTTTTACTTTCCTGTTATGAAAATACACTTGGATAAGTTATGTATAAAACCTCAATTATATTTTATTATTTTCTTTGTCAGTCTGTGGCAAATCTGCTGCACAGTGATTAGTTGTTGATGTCTGTTCCCGTGTTGACAGTGTAGTGTGTGGCTAACTAAAAAAGGAGGCTAATACACTGAGTGAATGAAGGCAAACGTGTCACGCTCGTTCGTTCTTTCTCTTTTATCATCTTCCCCGGTAATGGGGCGTAACACTTGCAGCTTTAATTCTATTTGATTTTCTATTGTGTTATTAGAGATTTTATATATTACATTTCTTGATTTCTTATGTGTGTTGTGATAAGTTGCATTTACTTTCTTTTGTTTCTTGCCTGCTGTCGTCTGACTTCCCTACATTCAGGTGCTGAGCCTAGGGTGGCGGATTGGTGTGGCGGTGTCCCTCTTGTGTTAGCACTTTTGAGGTGATTTTGTTGCACTTTCACTTACTTCACAAGTGGTGTTCCTGGGATCCCCTTTGTTTTGGACCCATCTGCCTTGTAAGTCTCAGCCCTGATTGGCTCCCCTTTTTTCCCTAGTGAATGATTTCTTAAGGTTGATCTTGAATTTAACTAATAAATAATATTTTTGTAACCAGAAATGCTGTCTCTGCCTCACTTGTGAAACGGACCTGAATGTCTTCTTTGGCTGAGAAATAGTTCTGTATAGAAAAGGGGTCCCTGGGTGAAACCCCCAGGGTGGCGTTGTTTGGCGTGAAATTCATTCTTAATCAAGTGTTGCCCGGAGCACGCTCCTCTTGTCGCCACAATCAGTTTAAAGCTTTTCTTATGATTTGTATTGCTGCTAGCCAAAGAAGCCAAACTACTTTGGCATACCAGTGACCCAAATCCAGGACGTCTGCTTACCAAACTCAAGGTAGACTATTCCACAAAGTTATAAATGCCAGGTTCTGCAGCTATGTGGAGCTGATTCTCTGTCCAAACCTAGTCTTTTCTGCATCCCCTAAATTTGCTAACATCTGGCAGCCATATATGGGCTGGAGCTTATGTGCAATGTGTTTTATCATGGGGTGGTTGTATTATATTGCATATTTGTTCAATTTATAGCTGTGACTGACATCAGTTGGTGCTGTTTTGTTTTACGTAGTTTATTTTACTGTAACTTGGAGGCATTTATGTGTGCAGCATTTGAGTCAAAGACAAATTTTCCTGAGGGGACAATAAAGTATATTGTATGGTATCTAATCTATTTGTAGAAATGGAATATAATACTAATGAACAGCTTGTCATTAGTGTATAATAACCTAAACCCAAAAATCGTTGTTTTCTTTTCTTCAAATGAGCTCTTTAAATCTACAGAGGGAGCAGGTTGTCTTCCTTAGAGTCCAACATGTTGCACTGCCATGTTTCTACACTAACCCAGAGCGGACAAATCAAACTCTGAGGCCTTGTGTGGACGAGGCCTCAGAGTTTGATTTGTCCGCCAAAACCAAACGATCTTTTGTTCCCCCTTCTTCCTTGGCAAGGGCGTAAGTTTGCATAGGGACAAGTTACAACCAAAGTTTGGGAGGGAGGGAGTTGTCCCTGCCAATATTTTGATATATTTTATATATAGTATATATTTTTTACATAATGCATTGAACATAATATTTTTCGCAAACATTTTCGTAGAATTAAGCATAGAGAACTATTTTTCCGACGTGCCCTCTCATCGCAAACTTCAGTGTAACCTGCAAGGCAACATGTTTAGATATGCTGCCATTTCATTGGCTGAAGGGTTATCACGTTCTCGGCACATGAGGGTATCAAAGCCCCTCTCGTCACCTCTCGTGAGGAAGACGCGCTGTGTAGCAGAGTTGCTGCAAGATAGCTGGATGGACGGTAAGATATCAGGCTGGCGTTTGCAGACTGTGCTGATGTAAATACACCAGGAAATCATGAAAGTAAATCCTCACATCAGTATTTTGTTTGGTCTCAACCAGGGCCGTACACAGGGCCCAAAAAATACTGAGGTCATGAGTCGGAACTGCTAGGCAGGTTCGGGGGCATGCTCCCCCGGAAATTTTTCAATTATTTAAATCTGGCCATTTTCGGACTCTTAAGGAGCAAAAACAACAACATTATGACTTTTGAATAGGTTTATTTGTTTTGTTTTTTATCAGACAACATCACCCTCATCTTAAATTATTTGCACCTTGAGGGTGGCGCGGAGCTTTTGAAAATTTGAGGTAAAAATGGGGCATTCTGTGGCTTTTTGAAGGACCATTATGGTGACTCATAAAGTAAGGGCAAGTAACTCAAAATGGGCAAGTTATCACAGAAAATTCTTTATTATTATTATTATTTTGAAAATTAACCAGATATTTTATTTTGATACTGCGCACGACTTCCTGTCCCATACGATCTGCTCTGTGCCAAATTGCTGCGTTGTGCTCCGGCATCCGGCAAAAATTGGGGGGGTTGCATATCTGCTGCGGAGGCTCCAGAGCAGCATTACATAGGCCTATCACATTTTCAACATAACAGGTTCAACATCCAACATTGACAAATCGACACTGAATAAACGCTTCATTTTCAATTGAAGACGTTGCTGACATATCAATCGCAAAATGAATGTTGATTCAACCGGTGGAAATTGATTGACGACCGGTAGGCCTACTGATGGATTTGACCAAAATTAAACATTGATTTGATGTTTCCTTGCTATCTGAAGCCCCGTTTACACGAAGGGAAAACGCAGATATTTCCATGCGGTTTGGCCTCTCATTTACACGAAAACCCTGTTTTTAACACAGAAAACGATTATTTCTAAAAACTCCGGGCAAAGTGGAGAATTTGGAAAACTCCGGTTATGTGTTGTCGTGTCAACTGGGAGAAACGGGGTTTAAGGTTCTCACGCTCATTAGGCTATGCGCCAGAAAATGCTTAACGTCATGTGAGCGTTGTTTTGAAAGGAACAGGAAGTCGCTCGTGTTATTTGTTGTTGTTGATTCTGACGATTCCGATTGGCTTGCATGGCTTTATCTTTCTCCCTACACTGCCGCCCATAGCTTTGGCATAGTTATAATGGCGCTCGACGGCGTATTTATGCGGGTTGATGTAAATGACAACTTTTTTGAAAACGATGTTGTGTGCATGATGTTATTTTTGAAAACGGAGGGGGGGAAATATTCGTTTCTCTAAATACCCTGCTATGTATAAATGTGGACTGAGTAGTACGCTGGGCTGCAATAAAAATATTTCCACATGAAAATGCATTTTTTTCTCACACTCATCTACAACTTAAACGTGTTATGTGGTGAAAACCGCTCTCCACCTACATTATTAGCTTGATGTGCTCATCTTCTAGTGACTGTCGTGACTACTGACTCACTAACAGTAGCAGTAACAACATCAATGTCCGACTTGTGTGTGATAGTTACCATAGCGACAGTGCGTGTTGTTGATATTACGCTGATATTACGCTATGCTAGCCTAGCGTAATATCACCAGTCTTCTACTGTGTAAAACATAACTGGTGTTAAGTATAAGTTTCGAGGGTAGTAATAAAGCTAATTGTGTCCCCTCTAGTCTTTCAACCAATGTTCACAATTACAAGGGTTAAACTAGTGAGTAACTGGCTAGTAACTATGAATCACTGCACACTGAAAAAACAGCAGCATGAAGCTACAAATGTAGAGCAGGCTGATGATGAATCAGGGACAGAGTTTCAGCTGAGGTGTTGACAATGTCAATTAGCAATTTTGTTCGGAATAAAGATGGCATGAGCATTGCAGTTCTTTGTTTTAGGATGCCTTGCAGTTGTAGCCTGTGAATCTCATCATCATGCTGGTTGTTTTGAAAATGAATGTTGGATTTGCATAATTAAAGGGGTCAAGATGTTATTCTTCAGATGTTACCCAAATGTTCTTTCTTTTTTTTCTTTTTTTTCACTTTATTTTTATGATTGGGTATTTTTACATAGAACAAACAACAACAACAAAAAAAGTAACAAAGAGGGTAGCAGACAGGGTCGTTGCAGGTTTAAAATGCAATAACTCACAGATGTTTGTATCAAAAGCGTAAATCCAAAGTTGAGCCACAGAGACACATTCATTTGTACATCATATTCACTACAGATTGTAGAGTGAGACTTCCATGCAGGATAAAATAAACACATTCAGTTTGTTAAATTTATATAAGATTTCCAGGGTTCCCAATACCTCTCAAACTTAGCGCTGGCATATCTCAGAGAAAATGTCAAACGTTCCATAATATAGATCTCCCCTACGATCTCCTTCCAGTCCGATATAGCTGGTGGCTCTTTGCTGAGCCATTTTCTAGTTATTGCTTTTTTGCAACCTGCCAATAAGATTTGTATCAAGTATCTGTCTTGTTTCCTCATGTTCGTTGGTAAATTCCCCAAATAAATAAGATTGAAAGAGCGCTCTAAATCTGAACCTAGGATTGAACTGATTTCTCTTATCACACCTTCCCAAAATGGTGAAAGGGCTGGACACTCCCAAAATATGTGGAAATGTCCAGCAGACATATTGCCGCACATCCTCCAACAGTGACCTAGCTCAGGCCTGTTATTCTGGGACCCTTTGATCTTGGGGGTAATGAAAAATCTTAGGATATTTTTCCATGCAAACTCTCGCCACATACCCGAACTTGACGTGGATGACTGTATTTTACAGATGTTGAGCCAGTCTTCCTCCGTTATCATTATATCAGCTTCTCTTTCCCATCTCGTTTTAACATACATTGTGGAGTGACCTCTCTCTAGCTGCAGGGACGTATACAGTTTGGAAATAATTTTTCTGGTGGCATTGCCCTTCAATGCATCCATAAATATTTTAATCATATTTAATCCTCTCTCCGTTGTCCCTTTGATTCTTTTGTCATAATAATGTCTCAGTTGAAGGTATCTGAAGAAATCATTGTTCTCTAGGTTAAAGGTGTTTCGTAGTTGTTGGAAGGTCATCAATCCCTTGTTATTAGTTATTATTGAGAATGAAGTAATTCCTGAGTCTCTCCAATACTTAAATCTACCGTCTAAAGTAGCAGGTATGAATTCTGAGTCATGTACTATCCAGCGTAGTATTCGTGCGTTCTGTTCAAATTCTCTGTTCTTGAGTATTTTTTTCCAGATGTTCAGTGGAACTGTCATCTAGGAAGGGAGCTCATTCAGATATCTATTTAGAAGATTTATGTCACCTACCAGTGAAGGGAGAGGTATACTTATTAGGTCTTGTTCTGTAGTTTTCCATTTGGCCTCATATGTGGGGTCACACCAACAGACCAAGCAACGTATTTGTGCTGCTCTATAATAATCTTCTAGATTGGGCAGACCCATCCCATCTCTGTTCTTTGGGAGTTGTAAGGTCTGAAATTTTATCCTTGGCTTTTTCCGTCCCCAAATAAAGGATGAAATCATCCTATTCTAATCATTAAACTGCTTAGGAGGTATTTCCACCGGCAATGATTGAAAGAGAAAGAGCAGTCTGGGCAATATGTTCATCTTCACTGCTTCTATTCTATTATACATGTTCATTGGTAGCAGTGACCACCTATTTAGGTCTGTTTTGATGTTCGCTGTAATGGGGTTATAATTGTTGTCATAGATGGAAGATACGTCTTTAGGTATCTGGACGCCTAAATATTTAATCATGTTGAGCTTGTGAATATTCTCATTCATCCAGGTCATAGTTATCTCAAGGAAATTGAATCGAAAGCAACTGGATTTTGGTTATCCAAATCCAGTTGCTTTCGATTCAATTTCCTTGAGTTTTAATCATGTTGTTTTTCCATTTAAATTGACATTTTCTGGAAATTATCTCTGTTGGTTTATAGTTAAAGGTAAGGATTTGTGTTTTATGTAAGTTTAGTCTGTAGCCAGAATATGAACCTACTTCTTCTAGAATGGACAGTACTTTAGGTAGACTTGTCTCTGGGCAGGTGAGCGTCAAAAGAATATCATCTGCATATGCACAAATTTTGTGTTGAGCCTCTCCAATAGAAACTCCCATTACATCATCGTCCTCTCTGACCACCTGAATCAGAGGTTCAATAAACAAGGCAAAGAGAATAGGACTGAGGGGACATCCCTGTCTGCATCCTCTTTCGAGAGAGATAGGTTTGGACAGGTTCCCATTAATTTTAATTCGGGCTGTAGGTGAGCAGTATAAAGACGTCAGACATCCTATAACCTGGGAGTTAAAACCGAACTGTGTGAGGACCAGATATAAATAATCCCACCGGACTGAATCAAATGCCTTCTCGGTGTCTAGGCTTATAACTACTGATTCTTTATCACTTTTTCTCATATTGTCAACAAGGTGTAATGCTCGTCTCACATTGTCCTGTGTTTGTCTATGTTTCACGAATCCAGTCTGATCCTGATCAATTAGCTCTGGGACTATGTTTTCCAAGCGTTTTGCCATTATAGATGCAAACAGCCTATAGTCTATGTTTAGTATTGAGATGGGCCTGTACGAGCCACACTCCGTCCTATCCTTACCAGACTTGGGAATTACAGAAATCACTGCTTGTCTCCAAGATATTGGAGTCCCCCCTCCTTTCAGGACCTGATTAAAACAATTCTTTAGTAACGGTATTAGAATTTCTCTAAAAGTCTTATACCATTCAGCTGGGTAGCCATCAGCACCCGGCATTTTATTCGATTTCAAATCTGATATAGCCTTACATATTTCTTTTTCCGTTATTGTCTCAGTTATTAATTTATTCTGTTCTTTTCCCACAGATGGTAAGTCTAAAGATAATAGGAAGGTTGCTACATCTGTCAACTCTGCCGCTTGAGGCTGGGCATATAAATCGCTGTAGTACATTTCAAAAGAGTTTTCTATGTTTTGTGCATCATAATGGGTTTGTTTGAACAATGGGTTTTTGATTTTCTGTATACATCGGTCAGCTTGTAGTTTTTTTATTCTCCATGCAAGTAGCTTTTTAGATTTGGGGCCATTTTCATAAAAGTTTTGTTTAATCAGTTTTGCTCTCCTCTCTACTTGATTTTCCAATAGGTCATTTAAGATTTTTCTTGTGTAAGTTATTTCTTTTAAAATATTACTATCCCTATTCTCTACATGTTTATTCTCCAACATTCTTATCTTCTCACTTAATGCATTTGTTTGTTCATCTTTTTTTTTCTTCTTCTGGGATGACCACAGTATGAGTTTTCCCCTCAGGACCGCCTTGGCAGCATCCCATAATGTGCTGGGGGACACGGATCCATTGTCATTGTTGCCTATATATTCTTTTAGTTCTTCTTTCACATAGTTTTGACACTTTGTGTCATTAAGAAGAGCTGTGTTGAGCCTCCACAATGTTTCTTTGGGTTTATTGTCGAGATGAATCACTAAGTATACCCCAGCATGGTCAGAAATGTCTCTCACCCCGATCTTACTATTTTTGATTCTGTGTCTGTCTGTGCCAAACATAAAAAAATAATCGATTCTCGAGTATACTAGGTGGGGATGGGAGAAAAAAGTAAAACGTTTCTCAGCAGGATGTAGTTCCCTCCAAATATCAACCAAGCCAATTTCCTTCATCAGTTTACGAATGTACATTGCTTCAGAG
Source organism: Lagodon rhomboides (assembly GCA_039737535.1). Taxonomy (NCBI): domain Eukaryota; kingdom Metazoa; phylum Chordata; class Actinopteri; order Spariformes; family Sparidae; genus Lagodon; species Lagodon rhomboides. The sequence continues at coordinate 2,011,228 of CM077797.1, forward strand.
CCAATCTTCTTTGCTTTATTTGAGGAGTCCAGGGCGGGGTGTAGCTGGGTGTTCCAGTCTCCTCCACAAATCAATACACCTGACGAGTCCACAGCTAGTATGTCAAAAATCCTCCTGATTAAGTGCTTAGTGCTTCCTTATCATCAATAAAACCCTTAACCAGTATGTAGCGGCCTTCTTTATCTCTAATCTGGGAGGAGAACCGGAAATTTAATTTATTTGAAATTAGAATAGCCACTCCTCTGCTATTCCCCCCTTCATATGATGAATAGTATGTGTTTTTAAAACCCAATTTCTTTAATTTCTCATGTTCAGTATTGGAGAGGTGCGTTTCTTGCCAGAAGATCACATCCTGTTTTTCTCTTTTCATTTTAGCAACCGCTTTGCTTCTTTTTATGGGGTTTTGCAGCCCATTGACATTCAGAGAAATAATTTTGTATGTTTGATAAGGCATGAAAAAAACAAAAAAAACAAGTCTGAATCACACATTCAAACACCATACGACCTGAACAGTAAAACATCTGTCTGCTAGTAAAGAAAGAACTTAACATATAAACAAACACAACAAAACCTTGTGACTTCCAAACCTGAAGTATGAACTCAACTTTAGGGTTAGGAGGGGGAGTCCCACTCCCTGTGGGGGCCCTCCTTCTTGTGGACCCGAGTCTCCAAAAAGTGAAAATCAGAGCAAAGCACGTGTGGTGATAGCTCCCAGATCCATGGTTGGTTTTAATGTTCACTCAAGTCAAGGGGAAAACGCGTAGTCACTTGTCATTGATTATAACAGGTTACGACTCTGTACTCAACTCTTGTATGTCAATCCGCTAGGGCTGTTCAGTACTTTGGTGAAAAAGGGAATGAATTATTAGACTCCCACACTGTGACGGAACGGCTTTAATTTCTCCCGGATGTTTGCTATATGTGCTTCCCAGCCCCGGCGCGATCCTGTTCCCGCCGTCTCCCAGGGTCGGCGTCTTTTTCCCGGTGAGGGCGCCGCACCTGCAGAGGTCCCCTCTCCTCCTCCAGCGCTGTCTGTCGTTATTCCCCTATTCTGTAGCTCCTCTCTCGCATGTAATGCGCTGTTGTAGGTGATCGGCCCAGTGTCAAAAAACACACAGAGTTTCGCGGGGTACAGCGTCTGGAAGCGCAGCCCCTTTTCTTTGAGCGTCTTTCTGTTTGTGGAGTAAGCCTTTCTTTTCATGACGATCTCCGTGGGGTAATCTTGCTCAAAAAACACTCTTTTCCCTTCGTAGAGTATCTCTTTCATTTTCCAAGCAGAGCGGAGTATCATATCTTTGGTTTTAAATTCTTGGAGGTAGACCAGCACGGATCTTGGTTTGGCGCCGAGGCACCGGTGACACCGCTGGATGTTGAGGGGGGTGTTTGGGAGGGACAGCTGAGTTTGAATAAACTTTTCTATAAAGTCTTGTATGTTATCGCCTTCGGCCCCTTCCAGAACTCCGTGAATGCGTATATTATTTCTCCTCGAGCGAGCCTCCAGGTCGGTAAGCTGAGCCAGAACTTTCTCCTGCACCTCCAGCGTGTGTGCGAGAGCCTCTCCTTTCTCCGCGCCCAGCTTCTCCATGTCTGCCACCCTCTGCTCAGTCTCCGCGACTCTTTCCGTGATTTCTTTTATGTCGGCAACCACTTTATTTAGCTTTCCGCCCCTCTCTTGTCGGAAATCCCCCAGTTCTTTCGTCAGCAGGTCCATAGTTTCGGTGAAATCTTTCTTTACCTCCGCCCGTGATGCCTGTATCTCCGCGATGATGCTAACTTGAATAGCCTCCATAGCCTCGTGCTCAGACTCGTTGCTGGTGTTGTCGTCTGTGTCCAAAGTTTCACGTTGTACATCAGCGTTATGTTGCGATTGTCCCCTAGTCTTTCTTCCCATCCCCTGTTCTCAAGTGCAAAACAACTTCTGTCTACTTTAATCTTGTAAATTTGTTGGGGGAAGATCGACCCTCTGGGAGCGTATAAATTATGCGGCCGTTCAGCCATACCCGGAAGTCCAAATGTTCTTTCTTATAAGTTTGATATGTGTAATGGATATAAAGATGACATTTTATTCATTGATGGATTATTCTGAAATACATTCAGGAAAATCAGATATCCAGTACAGATGTAGTCCAGGTTGAGGAAGCAACAGCTGGACCGTCTGGGCATTAGGTGAGGTCTTAAATGGTTCTGTGATGAGATATCAGCAATGAAATTGAAGGATGATTGGGTTTTATTTTGCTAGTATTTTTGGTAGGTTGCTGGGCAGTGTCCCTACCAAAGCTGAGACCAAACTTATGCCCTTGTTCCTTGGCATCGTTTCAAGAATATTTGCGTCCAAACAGATCCATTGTAAACGACACAATATGCTGTAGTTCATATTCCAGGCCTATAGGTGGCGCTTGAAATTCACCAGCGACGGAGCTTGCGCATAAAGACAGTCGAAGGAGAAACCGAACACAACAAGAAGACGAAAATGGCTAGTCGGTTGTCCATAATCCTTTTTTGCTCAGTGTAGTGGCAGAAGAGCATAATATTTTGCCCTAGTAACCTTAATAGGCTCAATATCGTCTGCAGCATGAACACAAGCATGTAGTCCGCCATGATGTTATGAGAAAATTGCAGGGTTAAGAGGTCGAAGGCAAGAGGTCGAGGGGTGGGGCGATGGCGTCATCGATACGCATAGTATGCGGATTCGCCGTCCACACGAAAACGCAAGGACTGCGATTTCAAATTTATCCACCCTGAGACCAGGTTTCAAAAAAGTGTGTTCACAGGCACTGCGTTTACAGGATCCGTGTGGATGATCGGCCAAAACAATGCATGTGTGTTTACACAAAGCGTTTTCGTGTGAAGGGCCCCTTAGTGTTTTTAGCAGAGGAGGAGCGGGGGGGTTGAGGTGAGGGCTGTTCAGTTGTTTTCAATCAGCAACCTCATGGCTAGAGGCCAGTAAATTCTACACACTGAAGCTGTATGTGTAGCCATGACTCATCTTCTAGCAGTGAAAATGATCTGCTCTATGTTGACAGTGTTGCTTGTACCCAGTTACCTGCAGTCTTAAAGATCAAAAAATGCTAATTTTATGGAATTATTGTTAAGAGTATTTAATTTAATTACTAGACAATTATTACTCACAACTGTTAGATTACTTAAAGCAGAAACAGACAACTTTCTATCTTTCCCCCTTATACCTGTTGGTGCCACTGTTGCAAAGACAGCATTAGCAACATGGCTACTGCTAAGTGTTTGATCTCTGTTTCTATCACTCTCCTTATGAGAAACTGACAGAGCCAACAAATAGGATCCCATGACAGGAGCAGACATGGTGTTTGTGTAGCAGAGAGATGGAAAATCTACCCCTTGTGAGGAGTTGTAATGACTGACAACAGAAAACAAACTTTCTTCCTCTGTCCTCACATAACAAAAACAGTTTTCCTCAAGAGCATCAGTTTTAGGAAGCTCTGGCTCCAGTTGTAATGAGGAAAATCTTCTCTGTTAGCTGACTGTGACTGAACATCTATCTTGTTTCTCCTCTGACATTTGGACAAAAAAAAATACTGATCTGTAACCAAATCACTGTTCTGCTAAACGTCACAGAGAATCAATTTTGTGAGAGAAAAGTATCTGTACCCCAAAACTAAAGAAGCCTGAGGAGATTACAAGACAGAGTTGTACTCTTAGCACTACACCATTCACCAACGAACCAGCTCTTGCATCAGCATGTAGATTAAACGCTGTCACTCTCACAATAGTACTTTGTTTTATTATTATCATCATAGTATTTTGAGTGTTAGACCAGTGTTATTTTTCTCACAGAAACTTTAAAAGAATCAGACACATTTGTTCTGTTTTTCAGGGAAAAAGTTTAATCCTTGTCATAGTGAACATGGTAAGTCCAGAGCTGAGAGATGGCTGTGACACATGAAGACTAATGCCAGAGATCACAGCCCTAGTGGGTCACATATTGGACACTCTGCAAAGAGGCTACTCAGAACAAGATATCTGAATGTAGGTACTGACTGAGCTGGACTTCTGTTCATTACTATCACAATGCATCATTAATAGCTTACACAATTAAAAGGGAAAATCCACTCAGTTTGGGAAACCAGATACAACATTACTGATCAAAGACAGCCGACCAAATATGTGTCATTGGCCTTTCAGTAAACCATTTAAAAAGACATTGTCACAAAGCTGAAAACGTGATGTTATTTAACTATAAGAGGGCTTGTCCTGAATCAAAGTAACATGTATGGACTCTTAAAGTGAGTGGGATTTCCTGGTGGCAGTGAAAAGTAGCAACATATTATTTTGAGATTTTCAAGAAGCAGGTGTACACAGCTGGAGAAACTGCATCGTTTCTTTGTTCAACAAACAGTAACTATATATTTATTGGATGAAAACTAGACCACAGTCTATATGAGAGATGTCAACATTTTAGAATTGCATGAAATGGTCAGATTTATATTGATCATCAGCATGTGTGACTACAAAACATCAATTTAACATAACTCTGCATGATCAGACAAACAGTGCTCCTGCTACTTGAAATTTCCCACTAGCAAAGAAAATTTGAGCCAACAAAAATCTAGAATTGCCATATTATTGAACATGAACACCAATATTCAGGTGAGGACCTGCTTGCTCAAGAAAATGCGGTTAAAATAATGCTTAACAGGTTTGTATGAGCTGTCACTAGCACGTCTTTATGAAGCATGTCTCACACACGATGAACTGTGTGTGAAACGAATCAAGTAACCCACCTGAAATGACCGATTCCCTGTTGACCTATGCTAATTTTACATGTTTTCCCCATGTATGGAAAGTTCAACACCCATATAAAATTTGATTTTAAAAGATAATCACAGTGCAATAAATTCTGAGAAGATTCATCAAAAACAATTTCACCATCTACCTAATCTGTGTCCATCCCCAGTACTGTTTCACACTGAGCTGAGATCAGTTAGATGACCAGGGACCACTTGAAGAAATGGTGTGTCTTTTTATCATCCATATCGGTACCACACTAGAGCTGTCCTCCAGCAGGTGGTGCAATTAAATTGGCGCTGCATATGATGACAAACAGAAACTAATATGGGAGCTCTGAATACAGAACATGAAAGACCTGTGTCTCAAAACTTAAAAAATAAAAAAAAAACCCTTTCAATCACCAACTACTACAGAGGGAGGTTTTTCTTTATTAGTGCATATACAGTTTTAATTTATATTAATGTGGTCCATTCTTTCAATGATAAACTCGGATACATGGAATTTAATGCATTTGTCATATTCCGCTGTCATGGAAACGATTTTGATTTTGTTGCAGGACAGAGGTCTGACTTTCTAAAGCATGTAAAAGAAATCCAATTCGAGAAACTAGGTTTAAATCTGCTTTCTAAGTGAGAAAATGGCTCCCTGATTCATATTATCAGGTACTCATTAAAAAGTAAAAGATCCCCAGGTTTTCAAAACTCCATGAAATACTCTGAGCTAAATTGGGCCTTGGTGCTGTCTGTGATAAATCATCTGAAAAAGATCAGCATCTGAAAAGAACAGCTGAAAAACTGCTTCACTTCTGTCATAAAATATTTACAAAGTTTATCAAATGTTTAATGTGACACTGAAGTAATTTCTTGCATCATGGGACCTTTCCAGGCTGTGCCTCCAACAGCTGCATTAGGAAAAAAAAACTAAACCAGATTTCTCAAGACTGACTTTGGTAAAGGAACTCACTGGCTCCACTGTTCAGTGTGACAACAAGTGTGATAGATTTTCTGAACACACAAATACCCACTTTTAGTGGAAAAAGGGAAAGTTATGTCATATTTTAAAGCAGTATATTTGCATAATGTTTAATCTTCCAATCTCCAGAAAAACATGGATTTCATTTAGGATTACTTTCAATTACTACAGTGAACTTTAAAGGGTAAGATAATGTCTGTATTTTTATTATTGTCAACAAATGTCATGTGCAGAGCCAAGCCAACAATGAATGATCACAAGTATTGTGTTAGTATCACAGCCTGATATATCTTATTCTTGTGTCATACAGCTCCATTTTCAGTCCACACACACACACACACACACACACACACACACACACACACACACACACACACACACACACACACACACACACACACACACACACACACACACACACACACACACACACACACACACACACACACACACACACACACCACTTTTGAGGTAAATACATTATATGACAGTATTAAGGTCTCAGTATGTTTCAAAAGTGCTTGTCGGATCAACTAACAGGACCTAAAACTGTATTCATGACATTTTTCTTTAACTCTCTCGAACAGATAAGACAATCGCTCCCTCTTGACACAAGGGTTGATCAAGTGTGTGGGTGTGGAAAGTAGGCAGGTTTTGAAATTTCAAGCTCTCTTTTTTGTTTCTTTCTTCACACACCAATGTGAGAGTGTACAATTGAGTGCAACATCATGAATGCCTTTGAGGAGACAGAATGTCCAAAGATGTACACCATACACATTTGTGCATTTACTTAATCATGTTGAGACTTTGTAGTCTAAAGCCTTTACCTTCTACTTTGAACATCTGTTTAAACATGGGGTCAAATGTCCATATTCGTGCTGTAATACCCTGTGTGAAATGTACAGTCTGTAACAGCCATTTGTTGTATTTTGCCATTGGCTGCAGCAGAGGCCACTGTAAAATGAGCTTGGCCTATTGAATTTATTCTAAAGAATTGTGTGTCATTTCAAATTAATTCAAACTTGATTTTTGGAAAAAGTGACAGCCATACTACAAAGACAGACACAGAGCAGAATTCTTGGAGCACTTGTGAGGTGCCATTTGCAAATGGTATAAACAGGGATTGCAGTATATGTCATTAGCAAATAACCAAGAAAATTGGTTTGAAGCATACTGAGAACTTAAAGATTCAGCACTGGAGCAGAAAATAAACCAGAGAAACACCTGGATTATTTCGGTGTCCAAGTTCTTTCCACTGTGGGGTTCAGTTGACTAACAGGCCATGTAGCGTATTCCTTTAACCACACTGCTGTGATTTGAACCAAAACCCTTTAAACACTCCTGTAAAGTGCAGCAGCAGAGCTCCATTCAACAACAATAAGTCTGGAATTCAATTTCCTCATACACATCCACATCTAATGCTGCCCACCATCCCTGGTGAAATAATGCTTCTGTGTATCCAGCCTAAACATACATATTCCTTCAGAAGAGAACTGCCTTACACCGGTCTACTGTTGCTACACATGAGGTCCAGAGACATAACAGCTACAGCTAAGGTGTATGCTTCAAAGCCTAAAGCAAAGTAGAAAAAGAAGGAGTGATTTACCTCCGACAGTCAGAATGCAATGCTGGATCTCCAGGAAATTATCAGTCTCACACAATGAACAGAAGGTTTGCTGCTCCGCTTTTTTTTTTTTTTTTTTTTTAAACTCATTGTTGGTGGCGGCCAGTAGACACAATCTGGGGGCTGTGTTTTGAAGGACTTCTTAAACCACAGAAATGTAAGCAAATCTCCCCAATTTGAGTTCCAGTCGTCACACACGTCCAATCAAACGTCTCAAACTGAGAGGCTCGGAGGATGAAACCTTGGAGAGGTCAAAGGAGGACTGTCCTCTTCAAACTGGAAGCTTCATGGTTCATGGTAGACTTCTGTTCTAGAGTTTTAAGTTTGTTCCTCTTTTCGTCTCGTCTCCCCCCACATGTCATCATCTTCGAGTGAATCACAGCGCCTCTTTTGGAGGCGCGAGAGTTGGTTAAAAGAGGCATTTATTGTGTGTGTGTGTGTGTGTGTGTGTGTGTGTGTGTGTGTGTGTGTGTGTGTGGGTGGGGGGGGGGGGGGGGGTTAATGTTACCATATGTGGGACTCACAGTGAGTCATTTTAATGACGCCCACCCCTCCACCTAGCCGACGGTAGTTCATTCCTCCATACAACCTGGAAATAGTGAGTGAGAGTCAAATTAGGAAGAAGGAAACATTTAAATGTTATTTTGTGCAGTAGAAATAATGTGATTCAAAGTTCTGGTACGACAACTCAAATCTGTAAATCTCTTTCTAGAAACAGTGCCTTTGTTGTTTTGGATGACCAAAAGATCTCAGTGTGAACTGGTAGTTTATAACGAAAGTACTTCTTCTGAAACAAGTGTTGTTAGTGAGGTTATCAGAGGAATATGGCCATGGATGTTGCTGTTAAATGCTTGGCGCACTGCAAATAAAATAATTGGATTTGCTTTAAATGTATCAATGTGGGGGCTGAAATCTCAAGAGACTGATATCCCTCAATGCTTTCAGACATGTCATTCATAACCACATTTTTTCTCTGTTGCCAAATTGGATAAAGTGATTTAATCTAGAAAAGACAAAACTCACTAACATGCTAACTTTAGATTCTAAATACACGGCAAAAGTTAAATATGTCTGTTCAATAAGTAAACTGGCTGTTTCTAATATTTCTAGGTAGAAAGGTCTAAATCATGTTGAATAATTAATGATCAAACAAAGTACAGCAATATTATGTTGCCTTATGTCTAATTAACTTTATTTCTTATTATTCAAATCCTATTTTTTATTTGTTTTACAACTGTACTTAGTAACTGTATCATCTTTACCTCCATGTGTTGGCATCCGGGTCATAGACTTCTATAGTTTTGAGATATGTCGTCCCATCAAAGCCTCCTACTGCCATCAGTTGACCATTCACCACAGCCAAGCCCACCTACAGACAGACACAAGTATACTTTAGCCATGTACACAGATTAATGCCCAGTGCCAATTCCCCCCATTGGCCCTACCACTCTGTTTTGTGCGACCACTTCTAGGTGAAGGATATTCTGATTCTTGTTGGGACAGAGGGGTAGGGCAAAGGGTTACTCCAGAATTCCACTGGTTGCATGTTTTCCTCCGTGCCCCCTTTTCAGTCAACACCCACCAGCTGTGTTTTGAGTATAGTACGGTGCAGCACTGCTGGACAGCTGGAGTGGCGGGACCAGAGTTCCCATGGTTCTTACAGAATTATGCGCAACTGCAATTATACATGTATGTGTTATAAAAACAACAACAAACAGACAAAAGGTCAGTGTTCCAAACCAAAGAATTAGAAGAAGGATGGACTTGCTTGGATAAAACTGCACCAGAGTGTTTTATCCTGAAAATTAATCGGATGTTTTAATGTCGTTTCGGTGTCTGATTTCCTGTCTCTGCAATGGAGTAGATGCTGCAATGCAGAAATGCCAGTAGACGTACACAGCTAAACTAGAGTGAAACCAATCAGCTCCACTGCCGTGGCAGATTGGAGAAGGACCAAACAGGGATCTGGAGGAATTTAGGGGTTAGGGCAACATGGCCCTCCAAACTGAGATTTTTCAGATGCCAACTTCAAACCGAGGGTTATATTACATTATATATATATATATATATACACATTTATATTATGGCCCTTTCCTTTATATGGGTCTTTGCCAACATGTCATTTTTTTCAGACAGAAAAGGGTGATGCTGGTGACGTCACCAGCATCACCTGCTGCCGCAGACACTCGCTCCTCATCAGGAACAATTGAAAAAAGATGCTGGCCACAGGGTCAAAAAAGCATTAAAAAAATTGCAGCGACTTTGCTGATGTCTCAAGGCTACATTGTTAGTGCTTATGTGTATGTAATAGTCTTGGATTTTGAGATATTTCAATGTTGAATTCCCCCTTTAATGGCAAATGAGGCCCAGATTTGAACTGATGTCCAGCAGCAAAGTTGCTACAATTGGAACCGCTCGTCTTATATCAGTGGAGACTGGCAGTGTAGGAGCACAGGTTGCTTATATTAAGCCTATAAAGTACCACTAACATTAGCAGCCAGTAACAAAGCACCATCCTTTTATCAGATGACTTGGTTGACAGCATGAAGTTGTAGATGATTTGCAAGCGTTTGCAACTGCGCTTTCTTTTCTCCATCCGATAAATGGCAAATGGTACTGTGATAAAACAGGATTAACGCAAGAGAAATCACCGCAGTGGAAGACGTCACACTGGAAAGCCCAGTCGTAACGTAAACACCATCAACAGATGATGTAGGAGGGCAGAATGGCTGTCCCATTTAATAGGGGGAGATTTCAACCACTACACCGCTTGTAACTGAGGGGCAGGCGCACAACACACACACACACACACACACACACACACACACACACACACACACACACACACACACACACACACACACACACACACACACACACACACACCCCGCTCCGTCTGGATGTCATGGCCACAACAGGGGACCACTGGTTTGTCCTGGGGTTGTATCGCTCTGCACTGCTCAGCTCTGTGGTGTCGTCTCTTCCTCCAACAGAGTAAATCATGTCCTGGTAGACCGCACAGCCCAGGTGCTTCCTCCTGGTGCCCATGGGGGACACTGTGTGCCAGCGGTTCTCTTGAGGGTTGTAGCGCTCCACTGTAAATGACAGAATGATCCAAAGAAACAAGGGAAAGGAGGAGACAAATTAAAGGACAGAGAAAAAAAAATGATTACAGTGAGCATTTTGACAATGAACTAACTGTTTTTTGGATACACAGCCGAGACAGAACTATGGTTACTTTTACTTTCTATTAACAACTGGTGTAATGAAACATAGCTGATCCATGATCCTTATGGTCAATTTAGGATTGTACTTATCACATGACTGAGAACAATACCTGTATTCAACGGTGATGTCCCATCAGACCCTCCTACAGCATACAGGAACCCCCCCAGCACAGCCACAGCTACACCCAATCGTCTGGTGCTCATGGAGGCCACACGAGTCCATTTGTTCTCCTTAGGATCATACCTAAAGTAATGGAAGGAGAGGAATGGAGGTAAGACATGATATACTGAACTAGCTAAAGGCTGAAGGTTTAAATTTGTCAGTTTAATTTCAGATCCAAAACAACAAATATAACATCAGGGTTCCCACTCTTTACTTGAAATTATTTTCCAGGACAGCGAAAATGTCCTGGAAAAGTCCTGGAAAATCATTTCAGGGAGAGTGGGAACCCTGAAATAATTATCCAGGAAAACTTAACCATTTCCAGGACATTTGTCCTTTTTTCTCATTTTCCATATGTTTTCCATGACTGGAAAATTGTTTTCCAGGTTTCCCAGGACGCGTGGGAACCCTGAACAATATGAGATGGTTTTGACAGATACCGTTCTACAATGTTGAGACAGGAAACCCCATCCTGCCCTCCTACAGCGTACAGATAACCACCAAGGACAGCCACTCCCACACTGGTACGACAAGTGCTAGTGGGGGCCACATCACTGCTCCACTGATTGGTCTTTGGATCATATCTGGACAGGAGAGAGGGAAAGAAAGTCATCTATAATTGTATTTCCAGATCTTTTCATGAAAAAGACAAGAGAATGAACCATAAAAAAGCAGAGGAAAATCTCCAGAAAGAGCTTGACGGATCACCTCTCTACAGAATTGAGGTATGATGAGCCGTCATGACCTCCCACTGCATACAGCAAGTCATCCAGAACACTGACACCAACTCCACATCGTCGTTTACTCATCGACGCTACCATCCGCCACTCGTTGGTCTGGGGGTCATATCGCTCCACACTGGAGATAGCGTCACCGCTGCACCAGCCACCAACTACAGATAAAGGAGAGTTCACAATATTTAATGACAATGACACAGATGAGGTCAGTAATATACACTTTTAATATTCTTCCACAGTGGCAGTGGTGTCTACACACATATACATTTTTGCAAGAGTTTTATTCTACCTGCAAAGAGCACCTCTCCACAGCGAATAGGTTTCCTTGGCCGAGTTCTAGGGCCCTGCATCAGTGGCCTCTCCTGCGGCAGCAGCAGATAATTCTTCGCTTCATCAACCAGGTCTCTGAAACAGTATATGATATATAATTTTGCCTATAATGACCATGTAAATGTTGCTCCTGTCAGTATTTGCAATTCAAAAATAAGAAATCCTTCTGGACCGAGATCAGCACTAACAGCCTTTTCCCACCAGAATCATTAAAATGGTTGATGAACAAACAGCACACACCTGCACTCCTCGTCACTCTTAATGAGAGGGTCTGACCCAACGGTGCCCACCAGGAACTTGGGGCTGAGTAGTGGCAGACGGACATGCTGCAGGACCTACAGAACACATGAAACCCACAACAGTCCCAAAGTATTCTTCTGCTACAACAGCAGTCACAATAGTTTAATATGACTGGATCATAAAACAGGAGCAGAAAAGGCAACAGAAACAGAAACTGTTGAGGTATGCTCAGCCACAAACCTGTGGTAGCTGTGGTCTGCGTTCCTGGATGCTGTACTTCACCCAAGCCATCACAGCGTTGAAAACCTGCTCCTCGCTTCGCACATTGAGCTCATCACTGGAAATGATGTCTATCAACTGGTTGGCAGGCAGTAGCATAAACTCTTCACTTTCCATTACCTGAGACAGTGAACAGTGAGTGAGTGACCTGGGCTCAACTAGCCTTGAAACCCACATGAAGGCCAGTTGAATCAACAAGTGGCCCTAACGACTCTAAGGACACTCCCACACAGAGTTTAAAAGCCTGCCAACTCACCTCCAGTTAGTTAGAACTGAGTAAGCCTCTTGGATGAGAGGTGAAACGTCTTCAAAAACAAATCCAGTTGCCTACGAAACAGCACTTAAATTCTCCTCAATCCACTAAATCTATCGATTTTCAAAATCACTCCATCATTACATTATCAGAAGGAGAACTGCCTTCCTCAGAATTTTTATTTTTCATCACAACACATTGACCTGAAAAGAATCTTCAACAAAACCTATGTTTTGTTAAGTGAAAGTTAGACATCTTGACATAGAGTAGCAAGAAAAGCAGAGGTGTAATTAGTAACATTAATAATACAGAATCAGAATCAACCAGCAACACTTAATTGATCCCAGTGGGGGAAATTGAGTAGAAAATCGAGCAGGAGCACACATAACAGGCAGCATGTACCTAGACACATGCACACTTGAACTCAGCATACTGACTGCATCCTATTTTGATTGACCAGTCCCAAGGCTTTGGCATAAAGCATGATGACACACTGGTAGGACTGACTGGAACCCTCAAACAGAACCCATTTGTAACGTTAAAAGTTCTACTCGTTCTGTGGAAAGTGTTGTAATGTCTGTCTGGAAAAAAAGTCTATTACAAGGTAAGGAACATTCAGGCTACCACTGCTACATCTGTAACTGAGTTACAACTAAAATTAATCAGTGTTCATATTCACCCACCACCAATAAAAACACCAATAAGCTCTTGCACCAGTCTTAGAGGTCTAATCAGACAATATAAGTAAAAACTCCTGGGTGGACACAACACAGGCATTTATGTCACCATTTTATTAAATTTATATGCACACAAAAAAATCCTAATCATGATTTCAAAACAATCTATACATAAAATGACTATGAACACTGCCAAAAGACTCACATCTTATGGATTTGTTTCTCTGCCCAGTCACAAAATCTGTTGTGTGTCAGAGATGTCATAAAAATCTCTATTACCCAAGGCAGCAAACACAAGAGTCAGAGGCAGGACAAGGACAGTGTCTTTGTGTCTGTTGCGCTGCAGCCCACACAACTAAACAGCCTGAAACCTGTTTCCCCTTTCTATTGACCCACAAGCTGCAAAACAACAAAACATTTCTGCCTATCTAAATTAAAGTCTTTGGGTGAGGGATTACTGATGAAAGATTAAGAAAGGTTTGTCTGCACAAGGCAAAATCTTTGTATAAAACTAAAGTGATTCTGAAACAAAGACTGTCAGTTTTTAAATTGTACACAGTCTTGCTTACTCTTTGACTGCATACAAATATTCTGATAGGCAGTGTGCTATGAAGCTAAATGCGACAGCTTCCCTCTCCTTCTGTGCTGTCTTAGCACACGTCTCTGAAGTATCTCAATAATCATGAGTCGATAGACCGTTTGGCCTTTTTCCATGTTCAGAATCAATGCGACACTATACCGTAAAACACAGCCTGACAAAAGAAAACTGAGCAGTGCGCATTTGACAAGACTTCCTGCTGATAACACTATGCAGCATGTAAACACAGACATGCGCTTGGCTCCACACGCTTTTCCTAAGAAGCAGTTGGTTGTTTACATTCAGAGGATCCATGTTATTGCAAACTTTTATGCAATAACCAAATTGCAGAGTTATTAACTATGTTTTAATAAGCACATGTGTGCATAACAAAAACTAAAAGACACAGTCTGCCAAGCTTAAAAAGACATTAATTTTAAAACACAGATGTGTGAGTGGTAAAGATTATTCTTGTTACTGAGCATTTCCCTGTCTGCACCTTCAGTCTAAATGTACCTGTATCGTTTTTGTAAAATACAGAATATGTGACTTCTTACCTCTTGAAAATTGTGCTGAGTAAACTTGTCTGCAATGCGGAGCAGCTCGCGACAGGAGTGTGTGTCTGCGAAGGCCCTGATGCCCAGACAGTTGGACGGATCTAGCTGTCTCTTGAGGAACTCACAGCAGGCCTCCTGGATCTCAGCCAGCTGGAGAAGGCAGGCAGCAGGGAGCAGTGTCTGCACATTTCCCTCCTCTACAGTCACCTAGGAGCAGGGAGGAGAGGATACCATGTAGCCATGAAGCTGCGAGTGTTGAAGCCCCTGAACCAGAGTTTCTTTCATTTCGATTTTGGTTCCATCATCTTTTCAGTCTCCTCAGGCCTTGACGGGGGTGGTACCGCCCCCCCGGGAAAGTTAGGAGAGTGCCGGTTGTCATTGGAAGTAAAACTTTTGAAAACGGGGTTTTTGGTGAATTCAAGACAAGCTGAACATTGCATCTACCCCTCAGATTTTTAAAACATTTATTCAATGTTTTTATTGCTTTTAAATTGCTGTATTTTTACTGCCTTCACTCCAGAGGAGAGATCTCGCCAACGTTATTAAAGAGCCCACTCACTTCACAAGACCTGTCCTACTCTGCCTCTGATTGGTTTGCTTCATTGGTTGTGTTCTCTGAGCTTGACTCAAACTGTGACCTCACACAGTAGCTCTGGTTTTGCGAATAAACGCACGGACCTCTTCAGCCTGACTGCCAATAAGGTAAATAGTGTGTGTGTGTGTGTGTGTTAAATTAAGGGGAAATAATCAGAAGATCTCAGCATTACATATTGTTTAAGCTACAACTAGAAAGAAAATAAACAAATAAATATATAAAGTAATACTATTAAATTATAGAATATTGAAAATAAATGTAATATGATCAACAATAACAGAGTAATCATCATAATAAGAACCATAATGGAGAGAGAATGCGTTATGTTCTACGACATAAAATACACGTGTCCCACATTTTATTTATAAGGGGCTTACATGTCTTAAAAATGGCGGTTCCTAACAAGTGGCTAAATGAGACTACACATGTTGTCATGGACATTAAATGTCATCATGCCTAACAGGGAGACTCTTCTACTCAGTAGATCTAAAGCGGACTTCAGTTGTGAACTCAAAGGTTGATCAATTTATAGAAAACGTGTATAGTAATTGCGTAGTTAGATGCTTAGTGGTGATCATGTTTAAATCATGTGCCTGCAATGTAGTCTGTTTATTAGACTTTCCGCCGATCGGATCGGCTTGATCGGATCGGCCGATATTTCACATTTTTTTCAATTTTTGTGATCGGCCCTAAAGTCTTCATTCACCGATCCGATCAATGACGTCATAATGACATTAAAAAAAAAAACAGACAAACTTTATTACAATATTTAAAACATTATAGAGACATGACATTTGTAAAGATTACAGCTGGCTTGTCTCGTTATCATCATCATTACTGCACTGTGACTGCAGCACCGACGTGTGTGTTTTGAGCTCTGTGAGGGACAATAAAGTTTTCTAAACCTGAATACGCCGCGACGCGCACATAAATACGATACAAAAAAAGCTGTCTGCTCCCTGTGTAAGTTTCAGTAAATCTGCAAAAGCTTATAACACAACGAATTTAATTAGGCACTTAGAGAAAGAACAGAACGAGGAGCATGCTGATTTCAAAAAGCGGAGTGCAGAAAAGGAAAAAGAGACACCCAAACGGCTACAGCAAACGACTCTGGACCGTGCCCAGCCGTACAGCCGTACAGCGAGAAGGCAAGGGTGGGTACAAGAAAGCTGATGGAGTTTATTGTGCTGGCCAACTTGCCATTTAATATTGTCGAGAACCCCGCATTCCAACGCTTGCTGGCGCATTTTGATCCGCGTTATCGTCTCCCAGGACGCACATACTGTGGTGATACTGGACTTAATGAGCTGCACCGGGTTGTTTATTCTCACGCCTTCTGAGAGAAGACAGTCCCTCGATTAGTTTGACCACAGACATTTACGTGGAAATAATTTGTTTTTGGTCAAATGATAGTGAAATTAATTTTACTGATTGGATATTATCTGTGATAAAGACCAATAGACTTTTATTGTCTAGATCGGATCGGTGATCGTTTTTTTAAAACAGTCTGATCGGTGATCGGTGATCGGCCCCAAAAGTCCTGATCGTGTAAAGCCTACTGTTTATAGCCTAACAATAGCTTTTAACTTCTAGCGATTCAATTTAACCTTCGAAAATCACAAAAGTAGTGTTTATCTGTGAAGATTTATCTTGCTGAACAAAAGATGCAAGTATCATAAACTTGTATTTGCCACAGAGCATAATTTCAGCGACATACTGATGGCCCCTACTACGGAGGGCAATAAGCTGCAGGCTCAAGCCCGTCCGTGCGGAAATAACATATCACAATGGGACACTCACCTGATGTGTGTGACCCGTCTGGGTGTGCAACACGCTCAGGCAGCTCTAGCCTCACCTGGCAAGTGCATCCACTGTGTGCGATTTTCCCTCAAGCTAGGGTTAAGGCTAGTGCGTCAGGTCAACCTTTCAAGGGGAGAACCTCTCTTGGGAATGGCAGGAATGCCACAAGAGCAGCCAGTGTTCACCACTAGCTTGGAGCAATCCACAGCCGCAGGAGCAAGCTAGGGGGACCTGCTGGATGAGTTTCGATCACTGCCGCAAGAGCCGATGGACACCTGCCTCACGACAGGCACCTACACTGAGGGGCCGCCCAAGCCTGTATACAATGCTAGAGCTGTTTCTGGATGTTGTGAGTCTCTGATGACAACTCCTTGTTAGCGCCATCGAGACGGGCTGCAACGAGCGCGGCTGCAGACGGGACAGTCCTGCCATCAGCTTCACTGGATTTGGACATGAATGGAGGTAAACGCGCAGCTGCAAAGCTTAACATCCCATGGCCTGCCGTGCAAGCGGAGACAACCAGGTCTCGCTATGATGGAAAGAGGCTGCCCAAGATGAAGAAGACGGGAAAACAGCCACTTCCTGTCTTCCCAGAACTCCTGGATGAGCTGGCTGCTACATGGAGAGCCAAGCCATACAGAGACAAGCACCTTATCCCCAGGGGCTTTCTTCTTGACTGCCAGGGGATGGATGCACACGGGCTGCGTCAGGTGGTGGCGTCTTATCTTCACCCCGACGCCTCGGTATCGGCATCAGGGGCCTCCCTGCACTCCAAAGCCTACCATTTTCGGTCCGGTCTGACGGACAAAAGCTACAAGGCTGCCACCCTCACTGTCTGAGCCATGAATGCATCCTCATTCCTTATGGCCTTGAATATTCAGACATTGGCTTTGGAAAGTCTAACAAATATTAAAATATCCTAAATAAATAAAACCACACAACTAAAACAATAATCGACTCTTAGGCTCTGTTAACAAAAATTGCATGTAAACACAACAGACATTTGAGATCAGTAGAAGTGAATGAGGTCATGTTTATATGTTTATAAGTGAATAGATAAGATACGTACATTAAGTCGATAATGCAATTGTCGTGCCATCACTAAATGTTGTTATGCAGTCTCAGCAACACCCACCAACCCCTAAAGCCAATTATCAATGAAAAACTGTTTCCTGCTCCTGTTGTTACCTGTGAGGTGTAGGCGAAGTCAATGAGTAGCTCCATGGCTCGCTCATCGATGTCACGGATAACCACTTCAGTCTGCCTGCTCTCTGCTAGCTCTCCAGTGAACATTGCCCTGAAGAGAACATGGAAATCAAGAACTATTACTCAAAGTCCTCCACCTGCAATATTATGTTTATTCATTAGCCAGCGGATTCGTATCCTTTAGATGTGAGCTGAATATGTTTGTGCCTTTGTACCTGAAGTAGGGGCTGCATGCAGACAGGATCACACGGTGAGCATAGATCTTCTTGGCGCCAACCACCAGGACCACATCACATAGCTCACGGTGTTTTCTCAACAGGTTGATCACCTCCAGGGTCTGCCGTGGGTGTTTGTCTGACACATAGGGCATGCGTGCAGGCTGGGGGACCCCTTCAGGGAGCTTGTTGGGGTCCCCCAGAGTACAGCGGCTGGTGATGTCCATTCCAGTGGCGTCTTGACGTGCGCTGGTGGCCCTAAACATTAACAGACAGGTAGTTTAGACATGTTTGGGTTGTTGATGAAGATTGTCAGTCATCCAGGTCATGGTTATTCTAGGTGTTGTATCATAGGCAACTGGACATGTTTCAGTCACTTGAAGACATTTCACCTGCCATCCAAGAGGCTTCTTATGCTCTAACTAACTGGAGGGGAGTTGCAGTGCTTTTAAACTCTGTGTGGGTGTGTCCTCAAGCAATTCCCTATGATACAGCACCTAGAACATGTTTGGGTTCTTGTAAATACAATACATATGTTGATATATGCAGTTTACCTGTGAATTCAAAGCCCCCTCATCATCACACACACCTGATCTACTGTCTCAGTCTTTGGGTATCAGTTGAACCAAATATAGTTGGGTCACTGGCCACTAGATAGTCAGTGTAAACGTATCTACAGCAGTCATTTCAATCAGCATTGCCTAACATGTTAGTAGCTGTAGCTGTGGGCATAGGACCATTTAGGTTCTGGGACAGGGCTCCACTTCAGATCATGTTCTCAGTACCAGCAAAAAACCCCTGTCATCTGGACACATCTCACAAAACACATGGCCTAATCATCATGAGTGGGGCAAATAGTGTTCACTTGAAAACTGTTTATTGGAAAGGGCTACCCATAATGCTTAAAGCTTTAACCAACACATTTACACAAACTATAATCATGTTATAAACATGTAGGGGTCTTACTTTCTTTTTTTTTAAGTGAATATTTACTCCTTGCTTATTAAAGTTTCTTAATACTTAAACTATTAACACAGATCTTTATTGTTTACATTTCTCTGGGACGCTTTAAGCACTTGAATAAATATTAATTCAGTGGCCAAATAATTATAGACCACTATGCAGTATAATACAGCACCTTCAGTAAATCAACATTTGTATCTAACAGGTTGTAAGGCAACTCTGTGGTGATATCAAAGATGCACTCCACCTATTTTACATAAGAGGATCAGTTTACTTATCACAAGGAGAACTATTCAGCCTGTGAAAAATGTTGTATAATGTGTTCCACAGCTATGGAGAGAGCTTTTTGAAATTTAAGAAAATAACCAACTTGGGTTTGACTTGGGTTTGACACTTGTAGGTGTAGGGTTTGAAATAAGTGTGTATTTACCAGGCAGAGTATCGACTGAAAGATGTTATATTTTTACATGATACGAACTGTAAGATCTAGCCGAGTTTAAGTCTTTATTGATTAAAAAAAATAAATCAGGTAATGTCAGCCTCTGCTGATTTTAACTCTGACCATTCATTGTAATTCCTTTGTATTGAGTCCTCCATTTATGTGAAAGTGCAACACTACATTTTTCACAATTTAACAAAAAACATATTTTGCTATTTAAGGAAAGTTTTCTTCTTAAGTTAGCACAATGTATTTACATTATGGCAGCCCCTAAAATTCAACTTGCATGTGGTCAGCCAATCATTTTTTCTAGATTTGTCTTTGTTCACAGAGCAATGCAGGAGCAAAAGATGGGCAGGATTTAAACTGTGCAAACTGTGTCCTACCCCAAAATCACCGAACCACAAAACTAACTATAATGGAAGAGGAGAGGAGAAATTGAAACAAGGAACAGTATGACTGTCTGTTGGCTGCTCTGACGTTCTTACCTTGGTGCTGACTGGCTGTAAAGTCAACTAAATGAATTTTAAAACAGATGCTGGTAGAACCTCATCTACTGCTGCCCAGAGTGACTGAGTGTTCAAATGACAGTGTGTGGTGAGCTTCCCTTTTTGTTTTTGAGAAACAAAGGCAGGTGTTTGCATCTTAATTTCACAGTATGAAGTCTGCTGGCCCCCAGCTAACTTAAAGTCAAGGAAAAGTTAAATATACAAGCTGAAGGGAGTCTCATCCCTTACTGTTATGCTATACAAAACTTTCTGTTTGAGGTCTAAAATGATTAGCCTTTGATCAAGAGCAAGCTTGTGAATATTCTCATTCATCCAGGTCATAGTTATCTCAAGGAAATTGAATCGAAAGCAACTGGATTAGGTTTTTGTCTTGAAGACGTTTCACCTCTCATCCGAGAGGCTTCATCAGTTCCTGCTCCCTTGACTAGGCTGAGACTAGTCCAACTAGCCGGTGTGGAGGTCCAGCTATTTAACCTCTCAGGAGGCGGTCACAAGGCCACTGATGCCTATGGGTCGTATGTGCTCCATTATTGCCAATTGACAGCTAAGAAAGCCCAATTAGCTCAACATAACAAAAGCAAAATAAGACAGACCAGGAAATTTCAGAACCTACAATCAAAAAACAATAACAAAAACACAGAAACACTTACTTGGAGGCAAAAAACTGACATCCCAGCGCAGGATGAAACCCAAGACAGGTGGGTTAAGAATTTGTCAGACAGAGAACTTACCCACCCAGAGAAAGAGGTCCTAGCCAAGGGGTTAAACTTTGCCATGACACCAAAACAGTTACCCATAGTTGATTTGATCACAGCTACAGAATCAGCTATAAAAAAGAACAACTTAACTGGAACCGAAGCTGAAGAGCTCAGGTTAAAAGTGTCAGCAGCACTGTCTAATGCCAAGACCCCCCCTTCCAACCTCACTTTTGAGGAGAGGAAAGCAGTAACAACACTTAGCAAGGACCAAAATATCACAATCCTCCCAGCAGATAAGGGAAGATGCACGGTTGTGCTCAATACAACGGACTACCATGACAAAATCTCTGCACTACTTAATGACACTGAGACATATGAAACTCTGAGGCGAGACCCAACCAGCGGGTACAAAAAGAAGGCAATAGAGTGTTTACAACAACTACAAAAAGAAGGGATTATTGACAGATTACAGTATCACCGTCTTTATCCCCAGGACTCGATCCCCTGCTTATATGGTCTCCCTAAGATCCATAAAGAAGGGGCCCCACTCAGACCCATAGTCAGCAGCATAAACTCGGTCACCTACAACATTGCCAAATATGTAGCCACTATCTTGGCACCTTTGGTGGGCAACAACCCGCACCACATCCAAAACTCCATAGACTTTGTGAACAAAGTCCGTGATTTAAAAATGGATCCAGATGAAACCATGGTATCCTATGACGTGACTTCCTTGTTCACTTGCATACCAACAATGGAGGCTTTGGCGACAGTAAGAGAGCGACTTACACAGGACAACTCACTCCAGAACAGAACCAAACTCAAACCAGAACACATTTGCCAACTCCTGGATTTATGTCTAAACACCACATATTTCCAGTTTAATGGCAAATTTTACAGACAGAAACATGGCTGTGCCATGGGCTCACCGGTATCTCCCATTGTGGCAAATTTATACATGGAAACGGTAGAAAGCAAGGCCCTGAATTCCTTTGAGGGAACAACACCGAGCCACTGGTTCAGATATGTGGATGACACATGGGTCAAAATCAAAACCCAGGAGGTGCAAGCCTTTACTGAACACATTAACTCTGTGGACAGAAACATCAAGTTCACCAGAGAGGATGTTAAGGATAAGAGTCTGCCCTTCTTAGATTGTGATGTCCATATGGAAAAGGACAGGAGCCTCCACATTGGGGTATACAGGAAACCCACGCACACAGACCAATACCTACTTTTTGACTCACACCACCCACTGGAACACAAACTGGGCGTTATCAGAACCCTGCAACACAGAGCTGATAACGTACCCACCAGCTCGCAGGCACAAGGGGAAGAACACCAACACCTGAGGGGTGCCCTCAAAACTTGTGGTTATCCCAACTGGACCTTTGTGAAAACTGCAGCAGGTTCCAGAAAGAAAACCAAAGTGGTGGAGGAACAAAAGCAGGACAAACGAAAGAACATTGTCATCCCGTATGTGTCTGGGGTATCAGAGAAACTCAGGAGGATTTTTAGCAAACATTGCATTCCTGTGTATTTCAAACCCAGTAACACACTCAGACAGAGACTGGTACATCCCAAAGACCGAACACCACACACCCACAAAAGCAATTTGGTGTATGCAGTGCAATGTAATGAGGAATGCAAAGATCTTTACATTGGTGAGACAAAACAACCGCTACACAAACGCATGGCCCAACACAGGAGAGCCAACTCCTCAGGCCTAGACTCTCCTGTCTATTTGCACCTCAAGGAAAAAGCTCACTCCTTTGAGGACAATAATGTTCACATCTTGGACAGAGAGGATAGATGGTTTGAAAGAGGAGTAAAAGAAGCCATCTATGCAAAAATTGAAAAACCATCTCTAAACAGAGGAGGGGGTCTGCGACACCACCTATCTCCAATTTACAATGCTGCCCTTTCATGTCTTCCCAGGAGATTCAACAACTTAGCCTCTAAGAATAACGGCTGTGCACAAAGGGCCGCATGTGACTCCAATGACTGTCGTTACAACACAATAGAACACTAACGAAGTCGAAACCAACTTTCCACCATCCCCAATGACCATACTAACGACTGTCGTTGGCAATAATGGAGCACATACGACCCATAGGCATCAGTGGCCTTGTGACCGCCTCCTGAGAGGTTAAATAGCTGGACCTCCACACCGGCTAGTTGGACTAGTCTCAGCCTAGTCAAGGGAGCAGGAACTGATGAAGCCTCTCGGATGAGAGGTGAAACGTCTTCAAGACAAAAACCTAATCCAGTTGCTTTCGATTCAATTTCCTTGAGATATCAAGAGCAAGGATTTGTCTGCCTTGGCAAGCTTATGTGGTGACATAACAGAATGGGTGACACTGAGTCATTGGGGTTCACACAAGTTTTCTAAATAAGACCCATTTACAAAGCACTTCTATTACTTTAGGTGAGAGTTTTTTTCCCCCTACTTGTTACAAATTAGTGATTAAAACACTCAGATTTGTCACAACCAAGGCAAATGTTAAATGTCCATGTTGCTAAGATTTGATTAGAACTATTCATGTCCAACAGTCCAGAAAGAGTTTGGCAGAATAAAAAATCTGTGGGTATTATTTTCAAAGGATCATCTCACTTTGATACCACACCTACCTGCGCATTGGCTTTGCGTCCATGCACTGGAAAAACAATGTTTGGTCCCACACCTTGAGGTTAACCTACAAAGACAACAAAACAAATAACACTCAGTTTGTTAGTCTGTTCTCAACACAAATGTAACAGGACTTTAGAAATAGCACATGAATACCTCAGTGTTCGCAAGGGCTATCAATATAACGTGTTAATTTTAACTAATCTAGAAACAAAAAAGGCATTAAAAAAAATAATGCAGAATAATCGCACTCTATAACACCCCTTGACCTTACGTCACTGAACGCGTTCCCTTCACATTCCACTTAGCTTATAAACATGATGGATGCAGATGACTACACGCTGCTGAGCATAGGTCTACTGAATGGAAAAGTCCCACTCCAATGGTTAACATTCTTTCTAGAACTGAGAATGACCTGTGGTTACTAGTCAGATATTATACAGAGTGCCATTTTAGCATGATTTCCATTGTTTGCATGGATAGCGATAGCATAAAAAATTAGCATGGATACTCGCAGTGATGGTGATAGCTGTCACTCATACATGAGGACTTCTTGTGTTGTAGGGAGCTACTGAGTTTAACTGCCACCTGTGCTGTACATTTACTGCCACCTGTGCTGTACATTTACTGCCACTAGACAATTTCACTGCTAAACTTTTTGTCCGCTCTGGTGGTTTGCAGCTGTCTGCTGACATAAAAGTCCCAGAGTCTTCTAAAGTCTATTCAATAGTATCATCAGCTTAATTTTTTATCAAAGTTTACGCGCAAAATTGAGTTATTTTTCAAAACTTATAAAACATTGTCAGGGAAGACAACAAAAAAACAAAAACAAAAACACAAACTGGGGGTGGGGCTCCAAAACCAACCCAGGTGGAACTGTTGACAGGAGAACTGTTTTGTGCAATTTATCCAGCAAAGGAATTTTCGTGCCATCGGAGTACTTCAAACCTGAAATATCACTTCCTTTTAAAGTTTACAATGTCAATTTATTAACTGATTCACTCATCTACCAACTGAAATATTTTTAAATGCAACAAATACTGGTACATATGATTCATTTTAATTAATTAACCACAAAGCTTGTAATTAATGTGATTAATTAATTTAGTCGCTTGACATCCCTAGTTGTTTTATATTTCTTTTTTTGGGAAAACTAAATCCTCAGTTTAATGCCAAAACCCCCTCTGTGAGGGCACACACACACACACTGTCCTGTCACCTTTCTAACTTGATCTGCAGCCATTTCTCGAAGCCAGACTGAGATAACTTACTTACGCTGAGTCACCAGTTTATAAGACAAACATGTGCAATAACTTTGTACACCTGTTGCATTGCAATCAATTAGCATTGCCATGCCTTTGCAAAGTTTATGATGTACAGTTTTTAGATGTATAGTTTTTTTTTAAACTGACACAGGTGTTTAATCAACTCTGTGGTCATTTGGAGAAGTTTCCGCCTTTACTTTTTCTTGAACACAAACAGGGCTGGGTGTATGGTAAAACACATTTTAATATAATAAATGGAGTACCATACAACACTACCACAACAGCCATAAACATGATCATACAACTCAGAACACTTCTCTGACACAGTATTTACAGAATCAATTCACAAGCTCCACTGAGGTAGTATTCATTGCAACTCAGGGTGTAACAGTATGTGTATTCCTCCTGAACTGTTTGCTACAGGTCAGAATGCTCGGTTCGGTATACAACTTCTTCTGTTCCGTATGCCCTGTGAGCCAAACAGTTACCATCAAAATAGTGCATTCACATCAATCAGCCACAACATTAAGACCACATGCTTTGTGTTGTGCAGCTTCCCCTTGTGACGCCAAAGCTCTGTCGTATCGGGAAAGAGACACCAGACTTCTGGGGTTGTCCTTGGATGTCTGGCATTTGGATATCCTGTGGGTTGGGGGTTGGGGCCTCCATGGATCAGAAATTATGCTTGTCACATTGGGAACTAGGGATTTTGGGGATCAGATCAAGGGCTCTTTTTCACATTCCTTGGGTCATTCCTGAGCAGTTTTTGTGGTGTGACAGGGCACAGTACCCCTACAGGGGGGTCACTGCCATTGGAGAGTGCTTTGGCCAGGAGGTTGTTTATGTGGTCTACATCAGTGTTTGGGTGGGTGGCGCTTGTCAAATAGTATCCACATTAATGCCAGGAGCCAAGGTTGCCCAGGAGAACAATGAATTGCAAAGATAATCAATGTTATCACTTAATCTGTCAGTGGTTTAATGTTGTGGCTCATCTTGATCCTGCCCCATGTCGCTTTAAGACAACATCCCCCAAATGTATCCAATAGCTGAACGTATAGCTGTAGGTATTCTCTGAGAAACCCCACTCTGTGGGAGCGAGTGTTGTCATCTTGGAGGATAGAGTTCGGTCCAAGACTGTGGAGATATGCGATTGCCACTAGTTGCAGAATCTCATCTTGATATCTCTCTGCATTGAGATTGCTTTCAATGATGACCTGATTGTCAGGTCCTGGGGGGGCCAGAAGCTCAAAACAAGAGTCAATAGCAACCGCAGAATAAGCTGTTTTGGCATGGGCAGAGAAGATTTGGCTAATTTTTCATGGGCTCAACCCACATACTCAGCTCTGCTGCTCATCCCACAAATGCATGTTCCTTACAAATGAGGCACCATTTAAAAAGGGAAATAAACAAGCTTTCCAAAGGTATAAGATTTATTGCCAAAAAGGACTGTTACAACAAAGAAATAATCTACCAAACACAAACTTCCTTACTTTTTGTGCTATGTTTATGGTCAAAGTGCATGAGCCACATTATAAAGTGCATGATAGTCTGTTGTGTCTGCCCAGTATAAACGAGCACAAGCTGCAGTTGTTATCAGCAAGTTAGTTAGAATGGTCCGATACTTTTGTGTTACACCTGTGTTATTTATATTTTCATATTGATAATTTGACAATATTTAAGTGCCTCAATTGTTACAGTAAGAATAATGTCACTGTTGCTTGTTTAAACTTTTCAAATAATTGATGAAAAGGTTATTTTCTAGTTTTTGTACTGCTACACCCCTTATTGCAAAGTGCTTGTAATGAGCTGCAATAGTCTTTACTGATACAACTTTTGCACAGGCAATTTAGTGAGTTTCTGAATTACACTCAGGTGTTAAATTTGCTGATTTTTGATTGATTGGTTATATTGTGTTTGCACAGTATTTGCATACAAGCGATATGTAGTTGTCATATTGAGGTATTCACTTAGCTCCACTGTGGGTGTCTGAATGTGTTCATTAGAATCCTTTTTCCTGCTAAATGAAACAACCTTTAGCCCCTTCTTTTGTTATTTAAATAATTGACAATCTAACAGTGAAGCATGTTGGAGTGGCTTCAGCTGTCAACAGAAAGCCACAGCCACAGTTTTCACATAACATTGCATTAGCTGAGTTATAAACCTAATCACAGTTCAGGGTTATTGAGACAGAAAACTGCAGGCCAACAGTGTATTCTTGCACGGGATCAGCATCACAGCGGCTCCCATGTTCACACACCATTAACATTAGCTATGTCAGGACCAAGTCTTTTGGGGGCCCTAAGCAGAATTTGATTTGGGGCCCCCCTCCCACCACAACGGAGTCACCTGTGCTTGACAATTTATTGACACAAATGTCACACTATAATGTTTAAGGGTGTCACGATTTCGATTTTAATCCGAAATCGACCGAAATTAACTCACACTCTCGAACTTCGAATTTTTTAAAAAAAAGGAATCGTTGATGCTGCCAAGCCCCCATGTCACGCCTGGTCGGCTTGCCAAACGGAAAAAAACACACATGTGTTGAAGTGCTGCGAGTCAGCCACCTCTAACTTAGCTGTACTAGCTAAGCCAGTAGCTATTAGCTACAGCCAGTCAAACGATAGCATGGTGTTAACCATTCCTGTCCGGCTCCCGGACCGTGGTCGGGAAGCACAGGGGAGATGATTTCCTCCAGGGCCGAAGTTTCTGTTTCCCTTCGGGGTGAACCCCCTTTCACGTGTTAAGCTGGTCGGGAAGTAATACCAGGGAGCTTTGCTGTATCTTGAGGAGCTGTCGCCTTTATTCACAGCCAAACTGCAGCCTATATTGTACACTTTGTTGCTGTCGCTACTACTGCTACTCCTTTCGTTTCTCCTTCCTCTCCCATTCATTCACTGTCCGCACGCTCCCTCACTCTCGCTCACACCTCACACACCGCCCTATTCCTGAAAGGAGCTACACCACTCTTACAACAATTATCTGTGTGTATGTACAACTAAATTGTTCAGAGAAGACTATGGACTATGGTTTTATTTTTTTGTTTGTTTTGTTGTGAACTTGAATGTCATCTTCTGTGAAGAAGACTGCAGTTACAAAAGAGAAACTAGATGGCAGGTTGATTTGTTGAAGTTTCCAATTGACTGAAGAAGTTATTGTTACATTATGTTATTAATAAATGTTTTAAATTTGACAATGCATTGTGGTTCATTGCGAACAAAGGTCAGATATTATATTGCATAAAAGTCTAGTCTAAAATGGCATAAAAAAATACGTGTAAAAATCGAGAATCGAATCGAACCGTGACCTTAGAATCGAAAAATGTAATCGAATCGAAGATTTGGAGAATCGTCCCCTGATAATGTTACATTTTGAATTGTATTAATGCAGTGACGGATTATTAAATACTGTCCTCCTGGGCACAGATGCACAAGGCCCCTTGACCTCTTGGGCCCAGTAGCCTCATTCAGTAATCCATCCTTGCTCACATGCCACAAATTTTTTTGTGACATGGCTTAAAATTACCGTCTCTTCCAACTCACTCTTATAAGACGATTGAACTTGATGCAGTGTCTATGCGCGCGAGGTGTCTAGTTTATGCGCATGACTCAAACGTTGGCAGACACAGCAGTTGTAGGCAGGTATATTGATCATGAAATCAGAATTGTCTTCAATTATTCATTCATTCATTTATGTCACTTGTTTAATTTATTTCATATATGTATATATATATATGTGTGTGTGTGTGTGTGTGTGTGTGTGTGTGTGTGTGTGTGTGTGTGTATAAAAATAAAAAAATCTGCCCCAAGCAGCCGCTTAGTTCGCTTATGCCTCGCTCGGGTCGGCCCTGAGCTATGTGTCAAAATATCCATAATGTAAGTCATATCACTTCATATAACTAAATGCACGGTCGGCTTCTGTGAATTATTTGTTTCCAACTACATTCTTCACATAACTAACAAGTAGTTAGCTACGTTGCTAACCGTTTGTTGTTCGCAGTTTTCAGTAGATAGACTGATCCGGATGCGAAGTCAACTCACATTAGCTTATCACAATTTTCAATTGTGTGGTAAGAAGCAACGTTAGGTTGACCAATGTTTGGGGCGAAAACAATAGAGCCAGCTAGAAATAAAATGTGTTCTTCCGGGACTATTTTTATTTGCGTAGAACTACAAAATCAATGAGCTAGCTAACGAGTTGGATAATTTCCCGAGGATGTCTGGAAACGCTTTGTACTATCGCTAGCACCTGGGAGCAGAATCCACAGGCGATTCATAAGACAGTAACTTAACAAACGAAGAACAACTGCCTTAATAGGTACCACCAAAGAAAATGTGATGAAAATGAAGACATTCCCTTGTTAGCCAATATGTAGGACATCTGTGGCCGCTTGAGAGTTTGTCTCAGTATCAGGTCAGAATCCACGGAAAGGATGTTATTAACTCGAATGCTAACGATTACTAAATTACAGACAACGCTTTCGAAACTGCATGCGTTGACATTGTTAACATTGACAGCCATCCGATAAAAAAATAAGACAAGTTTAAGGCTTTACCTTATATTTCCATCCCAGCAACGCGGACAACTTGCCTAGGTTGTTAATGTTTACAATTTTATGCCGACGGTGAAACGCTGCTGCTTTTCTTCCTTGGTATTCTTATGCGCATGCCAACTACTGAGCGCCACTTCCGGACAAAATGTTTTCAAAATAAAGTACGAGATTACGTCATTATGTTGCATTTTAACAAGTCGGCAACATGATACATTTTTATCAGAGCCACAATTTATGAAATAGTTGAATTAAAATGAAGGAAATTTGTACAATTTGCTGTAACACCAAGAATGCAATCATGTTTGCTACCACATAAACGTAGCACCTCCTTTCCACCAGAGAGTGCTGCAAGCTGGATGCAGGTATTCAAAGGTGTTAGTTACTACTTTGCTTTAGGGAAACATAACGTGCTTTCTTGAAGAATAATATTTTACAAAAGTTTTTAAGATGAATTGCAGTACAGAAGTGACACATATGACACAATCACACACAGACTAGTTCAAACTGACCATTGAGCTTCAAAAAGCCAGTGTTCAGTTTAGGACTACTGTAACATTATATGGTGTTGGTATTAATGTTGTGTCCACCATGGAAACAGCTCGTGCTCCCGCCAGTGTGCCAAATTATATTCAATATACTTCTGTCACTATTTTGGTTATGTTAATTTTGTTTTATAAGAAGTTTTGTCCATGACTAAACTATCTCTGTAGTTTCATTTTAGACTGCTGGATTGCTGGACTTTTATTGGCCTACATGCTGTAGGTGATCCTTTAAGATCTCTCCCCAATGATCAGGATCCTAGCAGAAGAGATTCTCAAACCAAGGGTGTCTTGACTGTTTATTTAATAAAGCATTCAGATGGCTTTAATACAAACTACTTGTCAAAAATACATTTAAAAAATGACTAAAGAACTAAAGACTGACTTAATTCCCTTGAAGTTTATGTTTATATCTCAGCTGAGTCATTACTCTATCAAATAGACATTCAGTGAACAAAGTTACATAGAATGGAATAGTACCTCGAGGTTCATGTTTGTAAATTGTTGGGATTTTGTTCTGCTTCTCACTAAAGTTATTCTATGTGAACCAAACTCCTCAAACTTAGATTCATCTACCTTTTTTCCCAGTCACCCCAGTCATGTGTGTGTTCTTTTGCCCATCTTCTTTATCTTTTATATGACTTTACCTTTGCTACTCTGAAGACCAGCTTCCTGGAGTTGCTCTTCACTGTTTATGTTGAAGCTGGTGTTTTGGGAGTACCATTTAATGAAGCTGCAAGCTCTGTAAATGTGAGGTGTCTGTTTCTTTTCCTTTTATTTTCCTGTTTTTGTTACTTTTCCCTTGTTCACTTGTGAACCAGGGCCTCACACTTCTTTTTCTATTCTGGTTGAATAGATTTCCAGCTAAAATAGTCATTAAGCACACCATTAATATCTAGACAGTTTCTGATCAATTTAAAGTTATTGTAATTGAAAATAAGTGCTCTCCTTTCAACGATTAGGACATTTCTAAATGACCCCTAACTTTAGTGTGTGCATAAAATTGGTAAAAGTAGCCATACCACACTGCAAAAAATACTCGTAAGTATTAATATGTGCTGTTGGGCATTTTAATCTGTAACAATGCATCATATTTACTGAATATATGTATGGTCTAATCAAGGTAGTTAGTAGCTATAACTAAGAAAAAAGTAGTTGAGTAAAAAGTACATTTCCTACTGAAATTTACAGGTGTATGAAGAACAGAAAAAGTACCCCTAAATTGTGTTAAAGTACTCAGAAGTCCACAGTTGATTTCAGGAAAATAAGATTTTAAATCAAGAAATAACCAAAGCTTTGTGGTGCAGCCATGAATTTTAATTCCCAGTATCTCAAACATCTAACGTGAAAGTCCATATTTTCCCAGTGTGCAGTTCATACATGGCTTCTATTATCAGCTAACACTGACAAAATAAGGCAACATTTACACATTGTATTGCTTTTTGTCTGTGTTTAACACAAGTGCTACTGAAAAAGCATCTTAAATGTTTATGCAAAATTAAACATTAAACAGACGTGGGCACTCACTGGAAAAGGGTGTTTCTACACATTTGTTGTCAAAAAATAGCAAGGAACAGAATTTATGGATGGGTTAAGTGGGTTTAATTTGCTGTATAAATTCCAGAATTTTATGTATCCAACTGAAAACCAGATCTTTACTCCGCTTTATCAACATTTTCCTAAAGTGCCATATCTCATCATATTCTCCAAATAAATTAAAGAAATTCATTACACATACATATTAACAAAAGTTTCATCTCATATATATATTCATATTTTACTTGACATTCTCACCTGTGAATC
This sequence comes from Lagodon rhomboides, assembly GCA_039737535.1. Lineage (NCBI taxonomy): Eukaryota > Metazoa > Chordata > Actinopteri > Spariformes > Sparidae > Lagodon > Lagodon rhomboides. The sequence goes on from CM077797.1 coordinate 2,042,841, forward strand.
TGTGGATGATTTAATTAAATTCAGTGACTACAGCCTGACTTTAAAGTGATATTTAGAATCTTCTGATGTGGGATTATATGAAGTGATTATCCCTAGTTAGTGTATTGCCTGCAGTAGATGACTGTCCACAGTGTGGAAAAGCAGCATGTAGCGCTGGCTGGGAACAGGATTGTTGTACTTCTGTAAACTTTACCAGTAGCAAGACATCAAGCCACCTTAATACAAATATATGAACGTAAGTATATGCATGTAAGTGTACACTAAATTTAAAAACAATTTGTCAGACAGCTGATGAAAGTCCAATTCAAACAGCTGATCTGTAGCGCAATAGTGTGCAGCAGGCACAACTGCGCTTGTGTGCAGGAACACAGATGCTGTAGTGTTGTGGGAATGTAGTTCCAAAAGAAAAGTGCCCAAAAATTTCAAAATATAGCGTATACATAAACATTTCTAATTTTTTTTGTGGGCCTTCTTTTAGGTGGCTAAAATATGTATTGCTGCTGGTACCAGTTACAGCAGTGCAATGCTCTGGTTCCTGATGGTGCCATACACTGCTTTTCCACACAGGAGCCAAGCTCAGTCACCTGCTGCAGGTAATACACTGACATGGGATAAGAAACTTATACAACCCCACATCAAGCCTCCACTCACATAAGGAAGTTTAACAAAATTAGTTAATTGTGGTTATTTTGGACATTTTATGAATTTAAGTCATCCATCCTCTTAGGATTTTACATTCAAGAGTGATTGTTTTGCTCTTCATTTTCCCCATCAGTTAATCACTGACTATAGTCTTTCAGGAGGCAGGCTGTATCTCAGTCATGGCTGAATGGCAGTTGTGTCAATGGGAAATGAGCGGCTGCAGCAAAAGTGGGTCTGGATTGTGGACTGGGGAGAAAGAAAATAGGAAAAAAGGAAATGATTTATTCAAAAACAATGTCAAACAATTACCTTAACAGATCTTGTCAGATTTTGGATTTAATAAACATACTTTATTTACTGTGGTAAAATATGATTCCTGCAGGTATGGGCAAGGCAATGATTTTCCTGGCAGCCAAAGCTTTTACTATTCATGTCATCATTGAGTTAGCTTTGTATAGTCATTGGAGGTGAGGCATATTTTCTGTATCACAGGTGTACTGGTATGTTTTCATGTGTCTTACCATCCATATAAGTCAGTGTAGTGAGGAGGGGTGCATCTGAGGAAATATAGGTGTATTGCAGATCCTCCATTAATGGCGGTGTCAGCTGACCAGGAGATGTAATCATAGTTGAGGAAGCAGGACTTGGGCTGATATATTTCTTTTGACGAGCTCGACAGTTCTGAAACCAAACCTGGATGAAGGGAGAATGAATTCATAACTAGTCTGAAGTCATATTTTTCACTTACAGGTGCTCAAGTGTCATCGACTGGTTCTACAACACTTTCCTTCTCAGATAAATATGAAACCAATCATTCTTTCAGAGGACAAAAGGCAATCCCCCAATCAGCCTTTATTTGTGCGTGAAACATTGTTGACAATGAGAACTCAAGGGAATTAACAGACATAAATGTAAGTCAGAGATTTTTTCATTATGGTGAACGTGAACACACTTAATACACACTGAATTTAAGGTACCCTGATGACATTACCATTTTTACATTTTTCTAGGCATTTGTCCAACAACAAGTGGGTCTAAATTGGCTGAACATGTATATTACATTTTTTTCTGCACTAATAGACAAAATATGAGTGGCCAAATTACAGGACTTCACTTGAGACCTATAGCTTCACTGTACAGAGCTAACCATCTATTGAGACAGTTTATCCTGACTCAACTGCTGAAGTCAGATGCTTTAAAAAAAATTGTATTCACTGGAGCAGCTCCTCTAGAGGCAGTAATATTTGCTTTACCTGAATGACCCTGCGGCTGAGACCAGTCCTCTCTGCCAGTTTCTGGAGAGTCTGAGCATCTGGGTTGTTATCTTTAGCAAACTGAGTTTGCATCACCTGCATATGTAGAGATAATAGAAGGGAATATGATTACATGGTTAAAAGTTGATAGTGTTTGAAGTTCAATTATGTTATTCTCATAGTATATAGAGGAGTCTGCAGAAAAGTCACTATGAGTGCAAGCAGGCTGTGTTCAAATACAGTGCATGAATTACCAGTGCCACTAGAGGGCAGAAAACAGATCAACATTACCAAATGCCACTGGCCTATACTGTACAATGTACAGTATAGGTATTACACATTGAGCAGATACACAGCAGCATTAGCATTCACAGGTTGTTTTTCTGACCATCTGACAAATTTAAGTCAAACATTACATATCCTTTAAACTCTGTTTTGGATTCTAATAACCCTTGTCTTTAGCTTGTTAAATGTAATGAAATTTAATCTAATAAGACTTTAGTTTCACTGTTGAGCATTTGAATTGGTAGTGTGTTTGGCTATTAATAATGTAAACAACTTATCCTATCAGGTGGCAGCAGCTCACACTTCTGGGAAAGTCAATACAAAGTGAGAAAGGAGGCCCAGTAATCACAGAATGAACACACACACAAACCTGTAACTGGTCCACAGTGAAGCTGGTCCTGGCCCTCTTAGCAGGTCTGGGCATGGGGCTGGAGTCTTCTTTGTCTGCCCCCTCTTCATCTTCTTTTGGTTCCTCTTTAAGACAGTACACATAACAACAACAACAACAACTTTATAGAGCACCTTTCAACAGACTTTACAAAGTGCATTTACAGACAGGCATTTATCCTGTTAAATTATCGTCCTGAGTGTCCTGCTATTGATCTGTCTGTCAATAATAGACATACACAGTCGAAGTGAACAACATTGTCCAACCCACCACAGTGCACTGCAGCGCATTGGCCCTAGCACCTGAGGGGCTACATGACACACGAACCACCATTGCAGACCATGCACACAATGGCCCTCTTTTATCAAACGAGCGTACGACAGAAAACTTGGCGCACGGTCATTTCCACGCAAAGTTCGGCATTTATCAATTTGGACGTGAGCGGAGGCTACGATCAAATCTCACGTCAGGTCTCAACTGGTGTAGGCAAGTTTTCAAGTCGTGTTGATTTGCGGTGCAGCATAATAAATCTGGCGGAGTCCGAGAATTGTTATTAGACCATATATCCCTGACATTAAAGGTAGCCTACTAGTTTCAAATAGTTTGCAATTAACGGGGTTAACAGTTTATTGCTGTAACATTAATTTCTCTTTCATTTTGAGAATTTTTTTGAGGCAGGTGACATAATTACAAGTAATACATGCAGTGATTCATGTGCTCGGTGACAAAGGTTATCCCCTCAAGGAATACCTGGTAACTCCTCTGGCAAACCCTGCAACAGAGCAGGAGCGCAGATTCAACCATGCGCATTTACGCACGCGGGCCGCATCGGGTTTCTTATGGCTCTGTCTAGGATCCGCAGAGGGAACCCTGTTGTACACGCCAGGGAAAGTTTGCAACATCATTTTAGTCTGTGGGGTTCTGCACAATATTGCGCAGGATAACGGGGTGCCATTTGATGTCCCGATGCAGCCAGATGAACCTATGCACAGAGAGCCTGGCCAGCAGAGCCCCAACTGGAGGCTACACGAGGGAGACAGGACCTCATTCATCGCTTCTAAAATGTAAAGTGTTATATACTTACGTTTGGCAATTATTCAATACAGGGAAACAGACAACGCACAACGTTTAGTCAAACATTTTATGTGATGCACGTTTCAGGTTTTCGTTTCTCTTTTAAAGTGTCTCTTTATTGCTATGAGTGAGCGATTTATTTCCGCCATTGACCGACACATTTCGGCTTGTTTTTCCAAGACCTCTGCTCTCAGAATCCAGGGTCGTGGTGGTGTGCCTGCATGGGCGACGGAGGACACGCGCCCGCAGCACAGCTCGCATTTGACTGGCTCTGTGGGACTGGCTCCAGACCGGTTTCTTCAGCCGCAGCCTGAACAACGCCACTCGTGCCTGGCTCCGAATGATCTGAAACATTATTTAAATAAAGAAATAAACTGACTGCAACCGTAAAATAACCCTTATTTATTCAAATATAGGCTAAACCCAAAATGCTTCAAGCATTCAGGTCGGAGAAGTTCCTCTTCTTGGACGTACTACGCATCTTCATGTCGTAAACTATATGGGCGAGGCCTCTAAACTGAGAATATTTAAGGGCGTGGTATTTAAATGACGACTGGTAAACACCTTAATAGCTTACTAATATTTTTTGTACAGTGTTCGGGTGCTGGAAATCTCTGAATGCTTTAAGCATTTTGGCTGTTTAGCCTATATCTAAATAAATAAGGATTATTTTACGGTTGTAGTCAGAGTTTATTTCTTTATTCAAATGATGTTTCAGATCATTCCGAGCCTGGAACGAGTGGCGTTGTTCAGGCTGCGGCTGAAGAAACCGGTCTGGAGCCAGTTCCACAGAGCCAGTCAAATGCGAGCGTGCGGGCGCGTGTCCTCCGCCGCCCGTGCAGGCACACCACCACGACCCTGGATTCTGACAGCAGAGGTCTTGGAAAAACAAACCGAAATGTGTCGGTCAGTGGCGGAGATAAATCGTTCACTTATAGCAATAAACGACACTTTAAAAGAGATAAACGAAAACCTGAAACGTGCATCATGAATAAAATGTTTGACTAAACGTTGTGTATTGTCTGTTTCCCTGTATTGAATAGTTGCCAAACATAAGTATTAAACACTTAACATTTTAGAAGCGATGAATGAGGTCCTGTCTCCCTCGTGTAGCCTCCAGCTTGGGCTTTGCTGGCCAGGCTCTCTGGGCATAGGTTTATCCGGCAGCACCGGGACATCAAATGGCACCCTGTTTTGCGCAATATTGTGCAGAACCCCACAGGCTAAAATTATGTTGCAAACTTTCTCTGGCGTTTACAATAGGGTTCCCCACGCGGATCCTAGACAGAGCCATCTGCAGCGCTCCAACGTGGCCCGTGTGCGTAAATGCGCATGGTTGAATCTGCGCTCCTGCTCTGTTGCAGGGTTTGCCAGAGGAGTTACCAGGTATTCCTTGAGAGGATAAACTTTGTCACCGAGCACATGAATCACTGCATGTATTCAGGGGCGCCGCTATGGATTTTGGGCCCCATGAAAAGAATTTTTGACTGGGCCCCCAATACAGCCGGTCGGCGAAAATTTTGAGTGCCATTTTACATAAAACTATGCATTTTTATGGTATTTGACTATCATTCCCATATTTGTGAAAAAGAACAACATGACAGTTGACAGGTAGGGGAAGCACTGAGCACTCTGAATACAATGTAATTCATTCTTTTATTTGCTGCAACTCTGATACTGATGAGAAAAAAAAAAATATGCCATAGTAGTAGTCGGCTCATACATACAATTATATCGTATTTCCTATAATATGACCATTTGTAAAAGCATAGTCAAATCATCAAATCAAATTTTATTTGTAGCCCAAATTCACAAATTTTAGTGATAGCTGAATTTTAACAAAAAAAAATATCAGTGTATGCTTTTTAAACCATTAAAATAGTTCAGAACAGATTTTTATTTTTCCCATAATAGATTCATCTTTTATATATTTTGTATGTATTGTTTTTCATTAATGTTTCCAAAACAAATAAAGTTATTGTTACCAGTACATTGTAAATAATAAAATATATTAGTGATTAACACTTAGTTAATAAATTAGTGTCGTATTATTTTTTGTCAGTATTACAATTTTATTAGGGGCCTCTCTGGACCCCTCTTAATCATGGGCCCCTAGAACCCCCCCCCCCCCGGCACCCCAGCATGTATTGCTTGTAATTATGTCACCTGCCTCAAAATCTTTCTCAAAATGAAAGAGAAATTAATGTTAGAGCAATAAACTGTTATCCGTTAATTGCAAACTATTTGAAACTAGTAGGCTAACCCTTTAATGTCTGGGATATATGGTCTAATAACAATTCTCGGACTCCGCCAGATTTACTATGCTGCACCGCAAATCAACACGACTTGAAAACTTGCATAGGCTACACGAGTTGAGACTTGACGTGAGATTTGATCCTAGCCTCTGCTCATGTCCAAATTGATAAATGCCGAACTTTGCATGGAAATGATCGTACGCCCAGCTTTCTGTCATACGTTCGTTTGATAAATGAGGGCCACTACGACTTACTGGTCCGACTCATGACCACCTGTACTGTACATGGCTTAACGCTACAGTGTTCACTGGCAAAGTGATATAACAAATCACAGCAAAGATTTTCTTCATTAATAGATACTAGATGTATGTGGGAAAGCAGTTTTCTTAATGATTAATTCGAGCTGACACTATTTAAATAACCAAGAGTTACCAGAGGCAAATGTTACTCACCTTACCATTTCGTCTTGTGTTGTATTATTTTTCTAATCAGTTTACTGACTGTTGCTTGCTATCATTCACTCTGATCATTGTCACCCATCCCATCCATGTACTGACCATTTTCCTTAGCACGTTTGATATTCTCCATCATGATTTCATAATGTGGCCGGCAGAAGACCCTATTCTCTAGTAGTCCACATTCCTCTCCAGTGGACAGCTGGCGCCTACAAGAGGTGCAGGAGAAACACGCCAGGTGGAAGGTGCTCCCTCTGGCCCGACGCACCCAATCACTGGAGTGGATGTTACGACCACAACGACCACAACGGGTCCCATATCTCCTGAAGAAAGACAGGAAATGGAGGTTGAGGTGAGTATGAGGAGAAATAGTCAAGTTTAGTTTGAGGTTAGATGAGTAGTGATTAGATGATTGATGATCAGCATTAGTTATCAGTCAAGTGGCAACAAACAACTTTTCCCCCTAGCGTTTCCAAGTGGTATTTCTTTATGTCACAAATAACACAGGGGAAAAACACTAGTTTATTCAATAATTTATTCTATAATAGAAGGGGATCGCCAGTTAACCTTCCTCTTCACTGGTGACCGCGTGCCCGAGGCAGTAAATTACCAGTGAGGTTTCTAGGGAACTAAAGTAAATGCCGATGGTTTCATTATTATATCCATTACATTGAGTAATCAAAATTTACTTAATTCATTACTGATATGTTGATGCAGAAAACATGTCTATTGCCAGTTTAAGCAATCAGCATATAAGGGTATAGCTCTGATGACAACTTACCAGGTCCATTTCATATATGCTGACCCAAAGTCTGTTCTGATATATAATTAATTTAAACCTCGTACATCTTCTGTGCCAATACAAGCCTACATGTGTCAGAATGTGTTGCATGTGAAACTATCAATGCACAAACACTCAACCTGGATTTGTCTAGAACAGGACAAGGTTTCTAAAATGTAGAAGAATCATTTAAATGTGTCTCAAATTAAACCATGTAATAGGGATGCAGATAAGATATGAACAGACAATCAGTTGTGAACACATCTATTTTGGAGTAAATTCATTCATTTAGCCTTAGGACAAAGCTGCACTACAGCCCTTATCCCCTTCTCACAGAGAGATGTGTGGTTGATCCACTGTTGGAATAGGTTGTTACTCAAAATACAAAATAAAAAACAATCAAAATTCTTTAACTTTAACAAATTTAAAGAAAAAAAGAGGCACCCCTGCTGACACCATTTTAGAACATAAAATTTTGCTAAATGTGCAGAGGCATGCTTGATCCAACATTTATAGGCTATAATTTTGGCTTTATTTTTGAACTATGCCAGAAAGCTGAAACACAAAAACTATAATTTGTTGTTATGAGTATTTTGGTTCAAACTAAAATTGGTTGTTGATGCTTATATGTAGTATGAACATGATAATTGCTGGCCTATATGGCCCCCCAATCCCCCATTTACCTGAAGTAGTCAAGTTTGCAGAAAACTTGTTTCTCCTTGATGTAGCAGCTCACATGTCGTCCCAGTGATGTATTACACACACTGCACGAGAGGCAGCGCATGTGCCAGCACAAGTCATTTACCTGGGGGGGGGTAAAGATTTTAACAAAATATGGCTTGCTGCCATTTTAAAAAACACCCCTTAATTGTATATTTAATAAAAGCAATAGAGATTACCCAAATATTTCACAAGACATTCATTATACTTGAATTACTAAGTTGTTACATTATGGAATATCCTGGGCCATTATACTTATACTTTTACCAACAGGAAAAGAACAAAAAAAAATCTGCAGTCACGAAATGTAATTGAGCAGGCCTATACTGTAAACCAATATTCAAAAAAATAATTTTAGTGCCGATTCTGAGTAGCCTACTCCGATGGATTAGTGTGCAGTGTGAAATCCAGGTAGCCATCTCCTCAATTACAGGCTGTAGCAGTCATTTAAAAAAAACACAGCAAACTTAGATTTACAAAATTAATGTCTGGGAACAAATGCGTTTCATTCGCCAAGAAATTTAACAGGATTTAAAATGGTCACCTAAATACAACAGATGAAATAAAGACAAGTTGCACAAATTGCCCCAAGCCATGGGAAGGAAATTCTTTTTTTTTTTTTTTTTTTACCCCAACTGTCCGTTTTGTTCTACATCGGCCTAATTCTGCAGCTGTGTGAATGACATCTTGCCATTACAGCCAACTGACCTTGAGCAGGTATCTGTCCACTATCTCCAGGCCGCAGGAGGTGCACACAGACCTCCCCGGCAGGGAGGCCACAGGCGGGACAGACGAGGTTGAAGAGAGGGAGGACGGAGAGTAGCAGTCCTCCTCGAAAAAATCTTCAGGCCCAGAGGAACCCTGTCAGATGATAGTGTAACAGCAGCTTATAAAATACTTTTTCACAAAAATTATTCTTTTACAAAATGTAGAGACCGACGTCCCGTCAACGAAAGCGAAGCAGATGACCGAGTTTTACAATGCAGGAAAACAAAAACGGCTCTCAGACCAGGCCATCTTGCTAGCACAGGCTAATATCTGAATGTTAAATGTCACTGTTAATGTTTGGATTCCTTTAGCAGCTCTGTGAAGCTCGTATACAGACACATGAATTACACGTTGTCCTAACCTTTCACACTCTGCCTTAACTCTTCACCCCACGATTATAAGCTGGGAGAAACGTGGTTCATTCGACATTGGAAACACCTACTGTGTCGACAAAAAAATGTCCTTCCTGCAGCGGAGTGAAAACAACCTCCGTCGGTCCTATTTGTCCCTCCGACATGGTGTGAGCGACGAGTCCGGCCTGATGCGCAGCTCACACTGATGACTCAGTGATGTCCCGTTCATAATTCACTGACCACGTCAGTAAGACTAATTAAGCTCAAACCAAAGTTAAATATCGCTCAAACCTTTTTAATTGTGGCGCCTTATTTTATTGTGTGGTAATAATTTAGTTTCCGACTGCAGTGGCCCACGTTCTCATTTGACAGAGGTGTATGCAGCTTGACTTGTGCCTTCAGTCATAGAGAGCCATATGTGAGTACAATGAGCTGATCAGACCTCAGCCTCCTCACAGCTGGATCGCATTCTGACTGATTGGTCTGAGCCGCGCACGTGCACATGATGAGGAGCCGTCAGCAGACGCCCGTGAGTTCACCTGACACGGCCCTGAGTCTGCACCTCACATCTCTGCAGGCCCTGAGTCTGTTTGGAGCGGCACACATCTTGATTTTATGCTCTTTATGTGAGGGCAGGGCACTAAAATCGAATTAGAACGACCAAAATGCACATATTTAAAAAAAATCATCTAGCCTAGGCTATTCCTTCATTTATTTTGTATTATTATTTACCCTATGTTTCGAAAGAACTGATTTTTACTACAATGATCAGCCTTGGCTTTAATTTATTTTTTAATTGTTGGGTAGATAATGAATATAGGCCTTTACTGAGCATGGCCACGATGTAGACCATTTCGCTTTTCACTTTCAGGTAGGCTATTGTTTAGGCCCTTCTTTCAGTTAGCCTGACAAGTACAGTAATACGCGGGGAACTTAGATTTGTACTTGTCTGTTAGCACAAACAATGTTTTTCATCGTATCAAACTGCTGCTATCTGAACGGGCTCCAAAATAACTAAAATATAAGCTAAAATGTCATGTTTTTTAAATCTAGACGAAAACAGTTATAGTGTTGTTAATTCTGCAATATAAAATATGTAACAGTGACATGTCAAAATGTTTGATTTGCTCCTGAACTGTAGGATTAATCAAGTTCCTACATATTCTAGAAAAATCCATTTGAAGCTGTGGCTTTATAAAGTAGAACTATTAATCTACAATATACTCACCACGCTGTTGGAGATCGACTTAAACATCTTCAGTTAAACATTTGCCGGGTCCTCCCGCACACCCTCTCCCCCCTTTAGCCAGATGTTTTTATTCCACAGCAGCAGCCGTTTGACCCCGCTATTTGTCTGCTTGCTCCAGCTAGTCAACCCGCTCGCTTCAGCTTCTGTTCCAGCTCTTCTGAAGACTTTGTTCCATCACCACACAGTTATAGCCTATCTTTGTTCTGGTCATTAGACGCATTGGACCTCCCACTGACGGCCCGGACCCGCCCGCTGCGTGTCACCAAGGACATTAATTGTAAGGGATGATTGATCTTTCTTTCTTTCTTTCTTTCTTTCTTTCTTTCTTTCTTTCTTTCTTTCTTTCTTTCTTTCTTTCTTTCTTTCTTTCTTTCTTTCTTTCTTTCCAGATTGATGTAATCCAGATCTAAAGCAATACAAAAAAGAAAAAATGTAGGCTAATCAATTAGGCCTATGAAATCACTCAGGACAATATTTTTAAGAAAAGACTACCCAACAGGATTTATGTTTATTTTTATTAAATTCTCCACAGCACACTAATTCTGCAAGGCTTTAAGAAAACCTAATCTTCTTAAGAATTCCACTTATTTTTTCTGTGATAGGCATTTAGATTGTGTTAGCCTAGTCTGATATTATCAGTATCCTCATATTTTCCTCTCTTTCCACCAGGCGCACTATGAACACAGCACAGGTCAGTTTTGGGGACTGAATTATATTTATTTAGACATCCACACTGTCTGAAAGCAGCACATATTAGATCAGAGTTTCGTAGAATAAATAACCTGATGGTGAAATTCAGTTTTTTTTTCACTTGAGTATCTTTACCTTCAAGCATACATACACTCATTGTCGTTGTAAAATGTCCATAGGCCTCATGATTTAAGACTTAAAAACTAACATTTCTATCTATTGAGAAATTGTTTTTTGCCTATTTTACCCTCTTTGGCTTTAAGGAGCTGTTTCATAAACAATAAAGCAGGGGATTAACAAGTGCATGGGGGGTGCACTTGCTAATGCCAGACCTCCCTTTAGAAAAGAGAAAATGCTCTTGATTCTACAGCTCACCTCCTTATCCATGATTACCTTGTCAGACTTTAAGTGAAGCCGATGGCTAACCAAACACTTGGGTCAAAAAGGCAAGAATGAAAACATTCTCAGAGGGCACTTAAGTGGATGGCAAATCAAGAATCCCATTGGTATTATCTGCATATGTCTGCAACCTGATACCTCAGTTCCCCAGCCTTCTAAACTCTCTAGGTCTTTAGGACATAATTTAATTGTGCCACAAAAAATATGTCATTTATTATTGTAGTGATTTGTTTTGCAATTATAGCTGCTTACAGCTCTTTTGTATCTATTTAATATTAATTGATAATTTTCAAATAAAATATGAACATTATGGATGTCAAATCTTTGACAGTCTTCACAAGACAGAGGATTATAAATGTATAATTCAATTGTGTTTCACTTATCAACATTTTTGGCTTACAAAATGTGCCTTTTGTTTTTGGGACTCAGGAGCGTTTAAAAAAATGTACATTCCCCTGGTTGCTGTACGATGAAATTCAGAATACAGTAATACCTTTGTTTTTGTCTTAGCATGACAAAACAGTCCGGAATTAAGATGGTATTCATTTTCCCTTTTTCAAAGTGTGAAAAAGTAGGTTTTGTGTAAGTTTTTCATAATGGATTTACATAATTTATAATTATGTTCATTTGAAGCTGCTAAAAAGAACTTCACCTTTTTCTATGCTTGAAAGTAAACTCTAAGTGCCATACCATACCACCAGACTACGGACCCCTTTTAGATAAGATAAGATGTACCTTTATTGATCCTCATAGGATAAATTCAACATGGCACAGCAGCAAAGGGAACAAACAATGTGCAAACAATGCAATGCACAAAGTAGTATCATTAGGTAGGAGTTGACTAAGAGAAATCTAAAACTGGATAAAATGAAAATATACTCAAATAAATAGATGGATCAGCACTATGCAATAAAAAATACTTTAAAATGTTTAACTTAACCGACCTGGATTAGTGACACTGGTTACAGGCATTAATAATAACTAGAAAGATTGTACAGAAAATAGTCAGTTGTCTCGCTTATAGGTCATACAGAGGCATCAGTATTAAATTGAAACTAATTCATAACCAGTTAAAAGTTGGATGTTTAAATGAAATGAAAATAGAAGATAAAAAGAAAAAGGTGATGATTATCTCTAATTGAAATGTTTTGACATGACCGTGTGCAGTCCTTCTGCACTGAGGTGCATCACTTTCTCAAAATGGATAGTTCATTCCTCAAAAGCAAGTATTCATATCAATGAAACTGTCAGTCCTGACATCATTATTTATGACCAAGATAGTCAAATGGTTTAGTCATGTTTTCATTATGACAGTTTAAGTGTTTTCCAGTGAAAAAAAGTCAGATCTTGGTGACACTACCTGAAAATGCTCAAGACAGCACTATGGAATACTTGTACAGCCAATTGAAAACTACAGTAAAGTTACACTTTATTGTATTTAGTGGGGTAACTGAGCACAAGACACTGAATATGTATGTTTCATATTTTTACTGCATATGCTCTTTGCAATTCTACAGCATTGCTCAAAAGAAAAATACATACATACAATACTGTGCACAAATGTAAACAATATAACAGTAGATACTAAACTGAACATAAATTATTCCTGTACATCCAGACGTTCCTGTCTGTCTGGGCCATTTGGGCGTGTGGACGCCGGTCATAGACCTTCCACCTCCAAGCAGAGAAAAACTCTTCTATTGGATTAAGGAATGGGGAATAGGGGGGAGATATTCCACCAGCATCCTATCATGCACTGCAAACCACTGCCTGACCAGATCTGAGTGGTGAAAGCGCACATTATCCCAGATGACAACATATTTGCTCAGATGGTCTCCACTTCTTTCATTCTCAGGGACTATGTCCCTGTAAAGAGTGTCTAAAAAAGTCAGCAGATGTTGTGTGTTGTAAGGACCAAGAAGGGGAATATGGGTGAGGACACCATTGTCTGAGATGGCTGCACACATAATATTCCCTCCTCGTTGGCCTGGGACGTCAACGGTTGCTCTCTGTCCAATGCGATTTATTCCACGCCTTCTGCCTTTGGCCAGATTGAAACCTGCCTCATCGATGTATATGAATGTGTGCAGTGGTTTCCTGGCCTCTAGCTCCAGTATACGCTTAATCCCAAAAAAGAGGGAGAGAGAAAAAGAAAAAAACAACTTGTAACATAATGCATTTTTTGACAACATGGTGTGAGAATGAGACGAGACGAGATTTTAAGAAAACTACAATGACAAAATATTTGATTTGACCAACAGACTTTCATTTCCACATGCATTTTGAAATGTTGTGTTTTAAAATGTTTCTACACAGGTGAAGTTGATTTGAGTACTGACCTGTGGTGGTGCTGTATATAGCCCCTTTTAGATAGAAAAGGTGGCACATTTGCAGCAAGGTAAAGGCTGCAATGTGCCGCCTTGTCTATCTAAAAGGGAGGTGTAATATTCCTCCTTTTCAAAAAAGCCACCACTTGGCCGCCTCTGGGGTAGGCGTAAACATGTAACGTGACGTGAAGCACGAAGTTTGCCGTGAAGAGAAACAGGTCGAATTTGTCTTCAAAATAAGAGCTTTACATTGCACCCCATCAAGTTTAGAACTGTGTTCTTAGAGGGGGGGCTTTTAATTTGAAAGTAGCGACCGCTATTAGCTTGCCACTACAACAACAAGCGGACAACCAAGACAGCTACAGAGACTGAGGAGACGCTAGCATCTCCCGGATCTCAGCGGCTTTCCAGTTGCTCATCTTCATGGATGAAGTGACGAACTGATTGCTGTGATCAGCTGTTTCCTGGTTTTAAAACTTCCGTCAGTGCACGTCATCGACACCTCCGCCCATCTCAGCATTTGCCACCACATTGCTGCCTCGGATTTACATTGCAATGGAGGCGCAAATAAGTGTACCCTCCGAGGCGCAAAATTGGCGGACCAAAACAGACCACCAATTTGCCACCTTCTGTCTAAATCCGCGGAGTGAGCCACCAAAAGGACGGCAAATTGGTGGCTTACTGCCCAGTATAAAAACAGTTTATAATCAGATATAGAAGTTTGGATAGCTCACAAATCTCGCGAGATAAATTTTTAACGACGAGAAATATCGTCGAGTTTAATCTCGCGAGATCTCGTGGCACGAGATCTCGTCACACCCCTACTGCAGAATAAAAGCAGAGAATGTCTAATAGGAAGAGAATTGGCACTGGCTGGTTAGTTCCGGTTTTCTGGACTGGTTGCGGTAATAATCTCTGTCCACTCAGGGTGCTCGCAGGCGAGTGCAGAATGAATGAGAGGCTATGGGGTTTTACCCTCAGAATACACTTTTCTCACGATGTAATTTTTTGTCAAGTAATTTGAAAGTTGCATTCAAAAGGGGGTGCTAAGATAATACACTCAGCTGAATACTGCATTTTTTAAGGTCACTTATCAATTCTAAAAAGCCATTCAAAAAATGCGATGACGTCACATTTCATACTGTCAGAGATGCTACTTTACGGCAGTTTCTGAATCACTTCGGCACTTCCGCATCATGGCTTCCTTTCTTCTCGTGGCATCTGCAACAAGGCTCTTTCGGTTAATACACGAGTTACAGAGAGTTTTAGTTAGTTAGTTAGTCCGTAGACGGGCTCTACTTTAGCTTCAGATGCCATCAAGCGGGGGTCGCTGGTCGTAATCAGTCGCAAGTCCGTCACTGATCAATCAGCATTCATTAGCAGAATGCTAGCGTGTTCAGGCCAACAATGGCCCAACCTGTAAGAAATCGAAAGGACATAAGTACTCATTCATTCGACTTTTGACCTATAATCTATATCTGGTAAAAGACATAATTTAGCCGTCTAGCTCTATAGACCCCCATTCAATCTGCGCTCACCCGCGATCACTCCCAGTGGATGTCTAATGGAACTGCAACCAAGATCGGTACAATGGGGCGTATAGGAAGTGCCAAGGCTCTCCGTAGACGGGCTCTGGTAAAAATGGGTTAGGGTTAATTTAATTTATTTATTTTTTCAATTTTTGAGACATTTTCAGGAAAAAATGATGAAGAAATGTATGAAAATAGCTTGACAGATTTTGACAACTAGGTCAACAATTTTGTATGTAATGACTCAAGCAATGAAATGAGGACTGTTGAGGATTAGTTTTATTGAGGATGACTATTCAGCATTCATAGGTATAGTTCATTTTGACTGACATGACGTAAGCAAATGATAATGGCATAAAACAGCAGAGAATTGTATGGGAGCAACTGATACATGTCCAAAAGCATTTGCAATTTGTTCAAAGGAATGAGAAATTGCTACTATGATGTGCACAAATGACTTAATGTTGTGGAGGTTGAACTAATAGTTGTGAGAATTTTCATTCTGGTCTGAGAAAAGCAACAAAGCGACTGAGAAAAACTGTAAATTGGCATTGCTGAGTTTGTAGTTTACATGTACAGGATGCTATTTGTTTCAATTTAGGCCCTGTCCATATGTACAGGTTTTTTTTAAAACATAGATTTCTCTTTTTTTTCTTTTTATTTGGAGAACTGCTTCCAGAGTGAAGGTTGAAGATGTTTAAACCTGTTTTATCAGTGTTTACTTCCGGACCGGCAGAAACAGAGACTTAGTAGGTAAAAGTGAATAAAAGTAAAAATAGCTTGTAGTATTTTCCACAATTAAGCACAAACCACCTGTTAACCTCTAAGCCATCCTGTTAACACCAACATGCACATGCTTATTGTACTTAAATGGTTATCGGAAATGCATTTTCAGTATTAGTATGGATTAGTATGGCTTTAGTATTAGATTATTTCTGAAACAGTGCTAAAATGCTTGTCTGGACCACATGTTAGTGTATATGTGCATTAGGCCTTAGACTGGAAATAGAATCTTTCCCTATTGTGGCAGATTTGTCCACTCCACTGCTCCCTTATCCGGCACTCTTCACAGGTATGGAGGATTTAGGACAACACTCTTGTAGACAGCATCTGCTGATTTATTTAAAAAAAAAAGGAGAGGGGTGTTTGTTGGGGTGGGGGCATTAGCTCTCATGGCAGACTTCATGTTGAAAGGACTCTTGGCCTTTTGTTGAGACCACTTAGTTTTCTCTCACATAATTGTCTGATACAATGTGGATTATAAACCTGTCAGTGCTGCTGGAGACTTTGACAGGTAACCAACTCAATTTAATTGTCATGATTTTAGCAAATAAAAATGGCTGCTAAATCAATTAACCTGCCCAGCCAGTAAACATGCAATATTTACCTCACCAATTGCACAAGTTTAATGATATTAGGTGGCTGCTTTCATTACCCTTTTGTTCAAAAACATATTGAGGGAGTTAAGAAGGTCTAAGAGCTCTGGACACACACACACACACACACACACACACACACACACAGACAGATGGCAGACACCTGCTCCTGCTTTATGAGAGGTAGATAATTTAGCTGTCAAATAAACCTTTTATTGTAAGCACTGGTCAAACAGCCATTCAAAGCAGGATTAATTAATGACATCTTTGTTTTTTTATTTAACCTGCGTCTACCAAAATGTATCAGATCAACAACAGGAAAAAAAAATCTGCCAATCTTAAGTTTGATGTACGTTAATGTACTGTATCAAACTTTGTGCTTAGTTAGTTTGATCATGCAGAAAAAAACTTACCACTAGTGCTTCTTGGTAACAGTTGATCTAAGGTAAAATAACTTGTAAGGTTGTCCGACTGCTGCTGTCGTGTTTCAAACCAAACATAACCTGGATCCAGAGTGTAAAGGAGGCAAGGGGAGACTGAATCAAGGAGAAAAAGATACAAGGAAGAAGGAAGTAAGGAGAGACCCCTGCACCCTCTGTGAGTGTTTATATTGTGATGGTAGGATATCCTGCTACATTATGAAATTATTACAGACCTGCAGAGTCTTGTTTCTTGGTGTGTGTGTGTGTGTGTGTGTTTGTGTGTGTGTGTGTGTGTGTCTGTGTGTGTGCTTCTGTTACAGAAGCAGCATCTGCACAGGGCAAGGACATTTTCTAATTTTGGCGTCTATCATCAATCTAAAGAGCAGTGCTGTTGTAAAAATTCAGATCAGGTGATATCTAATAACAAAAGGTCATTGTCCTTTTGCCCACGGTCACACATATATCGCCATGATGTCAGGGTTCGTGAGCAGTGGCAGTGTTTGTCAGTGGGCTTGGTTTCCCTCCTCAGCCAAAAACATCCCAGCATCCTACAAACACACAGTTGTTTTTGGTTTAAAGCAGCAGTTGCTTTTGGTCTGGCAATGACATTCAAGATTCGAGATTCAAGAAGCTTTAATTATCCCGAGGGAAATTGCTGTGCAACAGTTGCAATACAAAGTGGTGAAGTGATTTAAGAGAGAGATAAAATATGCTAAATTAACTTAAAATAAATAAGTAACTAACTAAATGCAACAAATGACAGTTAATACACGGTAAATACAATATACAATTTTAGGCACTGTAAATACAAACTAATAAAGTAATGACGTGAAACTGGATAAAGTGATATTCAATACTCAATAAAGTGACATACGGCATCAGGACATAATGTCTCAGCTGTCCCTATCTCGACCAGAGGCAGATGAATTATACAGTTTGATGGCCACAGGAAGAAAAGGACTTCCTCCACTCAGACACCTCCAACAAAGAGTCCAGTTGGACCCCCAGAACGGAGCCAGCCTTCTTGATGATCTTTTTAATCTTGTTGGCGTCTGCTGCCCCAGCACACAACACCAAAGAAGATTGCACTAGCTACCACTGACTGGTAGAACATCCTCAGCATGATGTTACATACATTGAATGACCGGAGCCTCCTCAGGAAATAGAGTCTACTCTGGCCTTTCTTGTAGACAGCCTCACTATTCTTGGCCCAGTCCAGTTTGTTATCCAGGTGTACTCCAAGGTATTTGTAATCCTGGACAACATCCACAGTCACACCATTGATGGAAACGGGTGTGGGGGCGGATTTCCTCCTGTGGAAATCCACCACCAGCTCCTTTGTTTTGGTGGTGTTGAGATGCAGATGGTTAGTTTTACATCACTCAACGAAGGAATCCACAACGCCCCTGTACTCCTCCTCCTTCCCTTCACTGACACAGCCAACAATTGCAGAGTCGTCCGCAAATTTCTGCAGGTGGCATGACACAGAATGGAACTGAAAGTCTGAGGTGTACAGAGTGAACAGAAATGGAGAAAGAACGGTTCCCTGTGGGGCCTCAGTGCTGCTAATCACAGTATCTGACACACAGTCCTGCAGTCTGACATATTGTGGTCTATCTGTCAAATAATTTGTAATCCAGGAAACCAGATGAGGGTCCACCTGCATCGCCGACAGTTTACTCCCCAGCAGGGAAGGCCGGATGGTATTGAATGCACTGGAGAAATCAAGGAACATGATTCTAACGGTTCCTGGTCTGTCTAGGTGGGCGTAGGCACGGTGGAGCAGGAAGATGTCCTCCACTCCCAGTTTCGGCTGATAGGCAAACTGGAGAGGGTCCAGCGATGAACTAACCATGGGCCGAAGAAGTGACAGGACCAGCCTCTCCAGGGACTTCATCAGGTGTGGTGTCAGCGCCACCGGTCTGTAGTCATTGGAGGTGCTGGGACGTGCCTTTTTCGGTACTGGAACCAGGCAGGATGTCTTCCACAGCACAGGGACCCTCTCCAGACTCAGGCTCAGGTTGAAGATGTGCTGCATGACACCACACAGCTGGGTTGCACATGTTTTTAGGACCCTCAGGCTGAGACCATCGGGACCTGCTGCCTTGCCTGGGCAGAGTCTGCACAGGTCCTTCCTCACCTGCTCTGCAGTGAAGGTCTGTGTGCCGTGCGTGTTGATGGGGGTGGGGGGAGGGGATGAAGGTGGGGTTAGGGTTAGAGAGAGAACAGGAAGGGCATAGTCAGGAAGGAACGATGGGGGAGGGGGGGACAGCAGGGCTGGAGGTTTGGAGGTGGATGGTTATGGAGGAGCTGGGGGAGGTGTAGTCCGGAGCCCTATCATCAAATCTATTGAAAAACAGATTCAGCTCATTGGCTCGTTCAGTATCACCTCCTAATGTCTGACTGCCAGATTGTTTGTAGCTAGTGATGCTCCTCATGCCACTCCACACGTCCTTCAAGTTGTTCTTCTGGAGTTTGTGCTCAAGCTTCCTCCTGTAGTTGTCTTTACCCTGTTGGATCCTCTCCTTAAGCTTCCCCTGAACCAGCCTCATCTGCTCCCTATCCCCGTTTCTGAAGGCCCTCTTCTTCTAATTCAGCAGAAAATGTCACTGGTGACCCACGGCTTGTTGTTGGGGAAACAACGTACAGTCACTTTAGGAACAATACTGTCCACACAGAGGTTGATGTACTCTGTTATGCAGCCCGTGAGATCATCAAGGTCAACTCCATGCGAATCACAGAGCAACTCCCAGTCTGTTAGATCGAAGCAGCCCTGCAAAGCTTCGTCAGTCTTCTGTGACCATCTCCTCACAGTCCTAGTGATCACAGGAAGCTGCTGGACTTGGGGCTTATACAGGGGTTTCAGGTGGATGAGATTATGAATCAGATCTTCCAAGTGGAGGAAGGGCAGTAGAGCTGTAAGCCTCCTTAACATTGGCATACAGCAGGTCCAGAATCTTGTTTTCCCTAGTGGGACAATCCACAAACTGCTTGAAGGTGGGCAGTGTTGCAGCTAGAGTGATTAGAGTGATTAAAATCCCCAGATATTGGGATGAATGCGTCTAGGTGCCGTGGCTGAACGGTGTGGATGACGTCAGTAACGCGGGTTTGCAGACGGAGGAATATAAACAACCAGGATGATCACGTGTGAGAACTCTCGCGTTCTCTCTCATGCTAGGCTTATCGCACCGTGTGTGTGTGTGCATTTGTGTGCGTGCGGTGTGTGTGTATGTTTTCTTGACAAATACATTCATTCATTCATTTTTAATCCTTATCCTGCACTGGGGTCGCGGGTGAGCTGGAGCCTATCTCAGCTGACTTTGGGCGAGAGGCGGGGTACACTCTGGACAGGTCGTCAGCCTATCACAGGGCTAACATACACAGACAGACAAGCACTCACACTCTCATTCACACCTATGGACAATTTAGAGTCACCAGTAAACCTAACCTGCATGTCTTTGGTATGTGGGAGGAAGCCGGAGTACCCGGAGAGAACCCCCACATGCACGGCGAGAACATGCAAACTCCACACAGAAGGGTTTTGATCCCTGAACCCTCTTGCTGTGAGGCGACAGTGCTAACCACTACACCACCGTGCTGCGCGACAAATACATTAATTGTAAATTATTTTCCAGCACTGAAGCTGATCACATGCCACAGTAGATACTGACCCACCTGGCTGAAGGCATAAGGACCTATAAGATAGGGTCCCTGAATATCTTGGGATGGCAACCAAAAAAGCGACAGACTGAGGGGGGAGGGAGAGCAGTGACAACAACTGGTTTGTTATGCAGGAGTAAATCTAAGTGCTGTATCATAGGCAACTGGACTTGTTTCAGTTTCCTGAAGACGTCTCACCTCTCATCCAAGAGGCTTCTTCAGTTCTAACTAACTGGAGCAGAGTTGGCAGACTGTACTGAGTTCGCTCCCCAGACAGCTTAACAACCATTCACACCTGGGCTTATCTAGCCTTAGCAACCCACATGAAGACCGGTTGGATCAGCGACCCACAAGTGGTCCTAACGACTCTGAAACTCAGAGCTCACACATGTCCTTAGTGACTCTGTAAGGTCAAACCCACACAGAGTTTAAATGCCTGCCAACTCCGCTCCAGTTAGTCAGAGCTGAAGAAGCCTCTTGGATGAGAGGTTAAACATCTTCAAGAAACTGAAACAAGTCCAGTTGCCTACAATACAGCACTTAGGTTTACCATGAACTGGATGACTGAGAACCTTCATCAACATATGCAGGAGTAATGCAGCACCTCATGTGATGATGGAGGCTGTGGCACAACAACTTGCTGTTGTAACATTAATACTTTGCATTGAGATTAAACAAAAGCAGAAAAATTACTCTGGATCAGAAAAAGCTTCGAGAGACAAGGCCAGATTTTACTTAATACAGAATAAATTTACAGATTTTACTACTTGCTTGAAGGCACGTCTGGAGGCGGGTCAGGCGTGCCTCCTCTCTACTCCAGAGCAGGTCCATCACAGGCAAAGCTCAGTTCAACTAGACACAGTAAAACTGGTGATGGAAAAGGAAATTGGCATGGCTCAGTTTGAACCAGTGTGACCAAATGTGCTAGTAGAAAAACACCACAGCAAGTCAGGGTTAAATTGGTCCAAAACTCCTGTAGTGTGATCCCGGCCATAGGAGAGTGTTGAACCTATCCTTGGGTATTTGTCTGTTTTTTGTTGAACTTACACTGTTTAACCATCTCAAGTCAGCACTTCATCACAGCTGCCAACCAACCAGCCAATAAGGTTAATAGTTTGTGTTACTTTTCTCAGTAGATAATGCAGTAATGTAACAAGTTACTTTTTAATGGCAGTAATCTACGTAGGGAGTTACTTTTAAAATTAACCTTACATAACCTTGTTAGTTGCAGAGTATGGTACTTAAGCCCAGAGTGTTAAGGATTCCAAGCGGCTTCAAGGGTGAGATTGTATTGAATGCTGAGCTGAAGTCAACAAACAGCATTCTGTTGTAGTTGTTCTTGTTTTCAAGGTGTGTGAAGACTGAGTGGAAAGCAGTAGATATGGCATCCTCTGTGGATCTGTTGGTTTTGAGTTAGGGGTGTTACCAATAACCAGTACTGACAACAACCTTGATATTTAAAAATGAAATATTGATATTGTGTTAATAATAGACATATGATAATATTGTGTCAGCGCCTCTTAAATCATTTGTTTCTTACAGTTCTTGCTTTGTTATTATAGATGGCATTGGTTGCCAACCACCACACAACGGAATTAGAAGAAGAAAAAGCTGTAGTAATAGTTAACTGTTAGCTTATGTGGGAATCTTCATTATAAGTGTAAATGGGTAGTCACATCACATGGTCACATGATCAGCAGTCAGTTGGGACAAAGACAAAGTGGGGCTTTTTAAGTGACCAAAACTTTCACCTGTTTTGGTCACATAAAAAGCCCCACTTTGTCTTTATATAAACTTAGGAGAATCATAAGGAACTAGCAATTTTGTTTTACTAATCACACGAAAACTCTGATATGAAAATATGATATCAGACTGGACATGTACTCCAACTGCTGGTCTGTTACTGACTGCCTACCAACCAGCCAATAAGGTAAATAGTGTGTGTATGTGGACGTTTACATGAGTATATTTGTTTGCAACATCTCCCCAACATCTCCACCTCCTCTTTCAACTCAGTTACAGTACCCCATCACCAGGACAACCAAAATAAACAGCTGGATTCTGGGTACTGTATTGAATTGAGGATAAGGAGGCTTGGCCCAGTGGAACCAGAGGAGTGCCACATCTGGGTTTCATTAGAACTACAGGCCAATGACAGATGACTTGAATTCTGTGCGGCAATCAGCTGGACGGTGGCCTAATCTGAAAGAGAGGATTGTCATTAACTGATACAGTAGTGACAGTTGTCCTGTGTTCCTGAATGATCTTGGTGAGGTCATTAAGTTGAAGTGTGTGTTTGAGTGTGTATCAATCGTTCAAACAGTGTTGGCTGTCATATGAATAGGTTATAAATGTAAATACATTTCCTTTGTTTTGTCTATCCCTGTCTTCTTTTTCTTTGCCAGTTTTGTCCTCATCATCTCCAGCCACACATTGAATATTTAACATTGCTGGTTTCATAGACAATATATATTAAATGTATATAGCTAATGTCTCAAAGGTTGCGAGTGTGGAGGATGAATTGAGGACTCTCACAGCCTCAGAGAAAAAGTTGCTCCATAGTCTAGAGCAAT
Organism: Lagodon rhomboides; assembly: GCA_039737535.1. Classification (NCBI taxonomy): domain Eukaryota; kingdom Metazoa; phylum Chordata; class Actinopteri; order Spariformes; family Sparidae; genus Lagodon; species Lagodon rhomboides. The sequence continues at coordinate 2,066,040 of CM077797.1, forward strand.
GGCAGCAGATACTTCTGTGTCTTTTGCAAGATCTTAGCAGGGTGAACAGACTGTGGCTGGGGTATGTCATGCTCCGTAGATGGGTACAAATTATGTTCTTGGTGGTTATGATCACCCACTGTAGAGCCTGTGTTTGCCGTCACATTGCTTTTTATTGCTCCTCTGTATAAGTTTATGAGAATTTGGCTATAAATGTAGCCTTATTAAGTTTCTGTAGGAAACAATCCAAACTGTCTGGGGTCTGTTTGTGAGGAAGTCCAGTATCTAGTTGCCAGTATTTGGGGTAACTCATTACAAAGTAATCTGTTAGAGTACTTGGATTGCTTTTTTGTTGTAAAGAGTAACATAACGCGTTAGTCCTGCAATTCAAGTAATCCGTTATTGGAGATCTCTGAAGTAGGTCTTCTCTATTTAGTTAACTTTCATAAAAGTAATCCGTTACTGGTAAAAAAAAAAATGCTGCCCTCCACTGTGCCCGTGGAGAGGCTTTTTAGCTTGGAAGTCTTGTCCTTACCCCCCAGAGAAAGCAACTGTCGAGACTGGCGAGTCTGTGTGTCTATTCTTGCAAAGGACCAGGCCAGCCACTGTTTCCCACTGTGATTTTAACATTGTAAGTATTTGAGAAATGACCCTGTTTCACTCAGTTTGTTGTCACTCACACTTAGTCTAACAACAGTCAAAGCTCGATTAGGCCATTTATTTGGACAACTGCCATTGTCCCAGTCTACAAGTACCAGGGGAGAATCAATTTATTGACGGGAGTATGTCCTACTCCACCACGGTAGGTGGCGATATGCACCGCTTCAGCTAGTTGCTACCAGACCTTCATCCAGTTGACCTATTACGTCACATACCAAACAAGTTAAGAAGTGGCAAATGGGTTGCACAGTGAACGGTGAAAACATGGATGACTTTCTTTCTGCTGAGTCAACATAAACTGTATCTCCTCTTTGGTCCAAAAATGTGTATTTCTTTGCTCTAGCATTCACCATGTTGATACGTTCATCGTCATCTTCTTCGTTTTTTTCCTGGCTTCCTGCTACGGATTTATACCATGGATGACTTCCGGGTCACTGCCCAGCACAGGGACTATGGTGCATGCAGAGAACGCTGCGGCCAGTTCAGGTCCGACTAAGGTGTATACATGAGAGTAAATCAACTTACAACCGCATTATCTGGTTGTGTTAGTTCACCTTTTTGATAAATTCGATTAAGGACATTTTCAGTCAGACTAGCACGTTTACAAGGACTTTAAAAGTCCAGTTTAAGTCGGACTAACGCAATAGTCCAACTTTTTCTAACATTATGTAAACGTAGTATCTGCTTTTGGCATTTGAGAGTTGGCTTTACTAATACTATATACCTACTGTGTGTATATTGTGTATATTTTTTAGATGGTAATTTTATTTAATGGTCACTTTCCTCTTTTTTTGTACAGCAAAATCCTGACTCTGTTAAAGGCCAGGCTGTAGCAACACAATGCCTCCTTCCTATGGTGGGATTGCACTGGGTGACATTTTGGTGAGTTTAAATAACACTGACACAGCATGATATTTTTCAGTGGATATTGTAAAGATTAAGTGTGTAGTTCGTGGTTCTTTTGGTGCTGGGCCTGCTGTCTTCGCCTTTGTGTCTCCCATGGGCTCGCTTGTTTGGAGATTCCTAGTTGAGGACAGTGAATTCTGTTTCCTACCATCCTAGCATTAAGGGTCCTGATCTACCTCATACCTCTATTATTTTAATTAATTAATATATATATATATATATATATATATATATATATATATATATATATATATATACACACTCTAATGTGTGTTGTATATATATATACTAGATATCTGATCTCTCATTTAATTTTTCATACAATATGCCTCTTGCTAATTGTTCCTGTTCAGTGAAGCCATAGATTTGGTCACAAGACACACTTCTGTATCTACTAAGGGTTTAAGGGTCCGTCCTGCTTCTTAGCATGAGGTGGCGTTACGTTACGGACAAATATTTTCTGTTCCTGGTACTACACAAGCTAGTGTGTGGCATGGATCTGGTGTGTAGCTGCTATTCATTGATCTACTACTGCTATGCAAAATCACGTCAAAGCTGAAAGACATTCTTGGTATACTTGTATAACAAATATTTTTCATTTGACAAAAAACAGACAAAAACACACAACAAACAAAGTTAAGGTGAAATGGAGCTCTTTTTTTTCAAATTTTCTATATACATGGGGATAATATCGTTATCTTTAATTATTTTGATCACGATAATCGTCCAGTGAAAATCTGATATTGCTACAGCCTTATTCTTAATGCATACTGGTGAGGGTCCAGGCTGGCAGGGATGTTGTCTTTGATGTGCTGGAGAACCAGTTTCTCAAAGCACTTCATCAGGATCAGGGTGAGACCTACAGTGTGCTAGTCATTAATGCAGACTTTTTAGGTACAGGGACAATGGTAGCTGTCTTGAAGAAGGTTGAAACAGTCTCTTGTGAGAGTGAGATTGTAAAAATAACATCAGCTAGGGATTGGCACATGTTTATAGTACAAAGCCTGGTATATTATCTGAACCAGCAACATTATTCATTTGTACACTCATCCACTTTACTGACAGTGGCCTGTCAAATACAGATGCTTTGGGATTGTGGCCCACCCGATCTATAATTTCCAGGCGTCAGTATTTGACAAATTAATTAATTAATTAATTTTTTTTTTTTTTTTTACAAAACTGACCTTCAATAGCTGCGTCTTCAAGGTAATGGTGTTCCAGGAAAACGTCAGATGATGCATTAGAGAGAGCAAGGAAGAAAGTCGGCAAACATGACTGAACACAACACAAAACTTTAAAAAAACCTGTCTGTGAAACTGATTTCTGCCTGAGTAGCATCAGGTATTTCACAACAACAACCATCTACTAAAAGCAAATTTTAAATAATAAAACATATTACAATTACCATGAATTACATTCTGGAGATCATGTTTTGCATCCTGCAAACAGCTATATTTCAAAAATAAAATAGTATTAAAAATGTGCTGCCTCCTTTTTTTTTACTCAACAAGTGCCAGCTAGATCAAGTAACAAGATGTAAGTGCTCCACTTTTGTCCACACGGGCTGCCAGAATCAACAAAAAATGAAAGTTCCTCATAGGAGCTTTGTGTTACAAAATGATTGTAGTGTATTAAGTAAAACTGAACAAATCAACCATTTAAATCAACCTGTGTATTGAACCCTGTGCTGCCACAGCCTTCACGCTAATCTAATGGCATTTAATGCAGACTTTTGGTGTATTGAAAGTGATATAGTTTTTGGGTCTGGCATTATAAGACTTCCACCTTCACTTTTACAGATGCATTATAAAGTGCATGTCAGGAAGGGCTTTATCCCCCCCCCCCCGCTTTATAAATCCTTTCTCCTGCTCTGTTGTTGATTGGCTCTCTGATGCTCTTACATGTAAGTGGCACAGAGCAGATGATGGAAAGAGTAATTAAGGAAGGGCTAAAAGAGGAGGGTAAAGGAGGCAGTTGCACTTTGACCCTGTCTTCTAGAGTCATCAGGACTTCGTTAACAGGATCAACAGTAGGTTGAAGAAGATGATGAGGGGACATAATATCTGAAGCTTAAGAGACAAACCAAAATAAGCTAAATCATGACAGGTAACCAATAACTTTGTCTCAGATAAATATCTGTATGATATACCACTGATTAGATTCCAAATTTTGGCTGAGATATCATCATGTTCTATTGTGTTTTCTTTACCCTCCATCTCCAGTCAAAACTCACTGGATCTCTATTTCAGTCGGTGGGTTTTTCAGATTCCCTGACTGCTCCAAAGGAAACAGTGTTTTCACCGCAGAGGCTAGCTAGCGTGCTAGTGATCTACTGAGATTGCTGTGTCAGCACCTCTGGATTTCAGTGGTTGTATTGCAAAACAAATGGCCTGTAAAGTCCCTTTGATGTAGGCACTCAAATACTCACATCATGAATTATGGATAGAGCTGTCATTTGTCTGGTGAAGCTCAAAACTGAGATTTCTTGTTTTTACATTATTCGCATATAAGCCATTGGACCTCCAAGCTAAAGGTTTTGCATCCACAGGGTTATATATGTTTCATACTGAAAGTGAGACACAGGCAATGTAGGCGTCAGCCAGTAAATGACTTTTGACTGACCACTTTTGTAGCATAACTCACAACAGCAGATGAAATCTAACCAAACAATCTCTACCTAAGCCTAACAAAACAATCTTTTCCTAATGTAAGGGAGGGTTTAATGTAAGGGGGAAAGGTGTTTTTTTTTTTTTTTTTAAATCGGGTGGCGAGCAATACTGAGGTGACCAAATATTCCCAGAGAATTATTAGAATCCAGATTAAAGAGTCTCTAAAAACCTGCAGTCCAGTGTAGCAGAGAAAATGTGTTAAAACAACCTGGTACACCACCGTCCTTGCTATGCACCTCTCTTTCTTCTCTCCACACCTGGTATGCTGCCATCCTTGCTATGGATGTCTCTCCAGACTTGGTACATCTTCGTCATGGTCTAGTCTCTTTATCCCTCAAAGCCTCTGCCTTCTTTTCCCTCTTTTTCATCTCATTTCTTCTCTTCCCCTTTTCCTCTCTCTTCTGTGTCAGAGTCCTCATCATTTCACTTTTCTGCCAGGTGCTTGGTCCTACCCGTCGACCCACCCCATTGGTCCTTTGTGCCATTCAACGAAGGCCAATTGGTGGTTGCCATTGCCTGTAACAAACTCAAGCAGATCTCCAGGTGCAGATCATCAAGCAATCAAGTGAGGTAAGGGGAGTGCAGACATCAAGTAGTGACAGACAAACCAGTTAATAAAACCATGCAATAAAACAACTTGTGCAAATAAAAGCACAGCACACAATATAAAATACAGAAAACAGTCACTTCTGCCCTTTGACACTAAACCTAAAGAAACAATCTTTTCTTCAGCCTAACAAAGTATTTTTACTGATACCTAACCAACCACTCGTTTCTTAGACCTAACTGAACTTTCTTTTCTTAAACCACACCAAGAAAGGGTTTTGTGTATCACACAGATGCTTGAGGGTGCCTTGTGCATCTGCATTAGACATATCTGATTCCATGTGGGCATGACAGAGCAGGGTTGGTATTTGAGAACCTGGGATAAGAATTTGTTTAAGTCACACCACTGGTGGTATCAGGATACACTACCCATCTCACTTCCAAGCCTTAGCATGCATAAACTCTTAAGCTGCAATTTTATCACAAGGCTACCCTTACTTTTACTATTTTGCATTGACTCACATGTTTATGTAAACGTTAATGATATATGACAGCCTAAAAAGGATTACATGTGAAGATATAGGAAGAATTTTTAAGTTACTTTTTGTTTTTGTGTGTGTTTTGTTTCAACAGTTTTTATTGACTTTTTTAACAGTGAATTAACAAAGAGACACATAAACAATAATAATAATAAAAATGTATATATATATATATATATATATCAAATAAAAATAAAAACCTTGGATATCTTGCATACGCACATATACACATATATACACATATATATATAGATATATATATATATATATACACGTACACGTACATATATAATTAAAAGGTAGAAATAAAATAAACAGTAAAATAAAATTTGCACATCAAAGTGATAGCTGCATGATACAAACGTAGATGAAAACGAAAACCAACCCACCCTCCCCCCATACCTTCCCGGAGTCACTAGGCTCCCCCTTCAGTCTCTTTAAGTCCAAGACTTTGTAAGGATGTTGGGGGTGCCTTGCCCAGGGCTACATGGATTCAACAAGGATGAGTTAACAACAATTCAAATAGAGGAGGTTAGTAATAATTAAATAAAAATGATGAAAAAAAATAAATAAATAAATAAATAATAATAATAATAATAATTATAATAATAATAATGTAATTCAGAAAGAGAGAGAGAGAAAACAGACACAAAAAAAAACAAAAAACAAAACAAGAACCATACAAGCACACACACAACCAGAAAGAGGAGGGGGGGTCTCACTTCAGTACTGGTATCCTAGTCGTCATTTAGTGGAATTTGTAAGTTCTTATAATACTCTAGAAAGGGGGTCCAGGTCCTCTCAAACTTTTGCAGGGAGCCTTTAAGGGTATATCTGATCTTCTCAAGTGTAAGAAAGTGCATTATATCCCTTATCCATCTTGGAAAGGTGGGAGGAGTGTCTTTCTTCCAAGAGAGGAGAATGAGCCGTCTCGCAATCAGGGAAGTAAATGCTATGACTGCTCCAGCCTTGCCTTTAAGGCCACGGATTTCAGGGGTGCATCCAAATAAAGCACATATGGGGTTGGGGGGGACATCTTTTTGAAACATTTTACTGTAAGCATTAAAGATATTGGCCCAGAACGTGTTTAACTTGGGACAGGACCAAAACATGTGTATATAATCTGCCGGTTGACCCTTACAGCGGGGGCAAGAAGAGTCTACATTAGGAAAAATTCTGGCCAGTCTTGCTTTGGTCAAGTGTGCCCTCAATACAATTTTGAGTTGTATTAGGCTATGTCGAGTGCATGGGGAGGATGAGTGTATTAACTTAAGTACTGCTTCCCACTGATCATCTGTCATTACTGCTCCGAGATCATTCTCCCATAGTCTCCTGACTTCCTGCAGAGAGTGAGGGATAATACTGCATATACTGTCATAAAGAGTGGAAATCAGACCTTTACGATCCAGAGGCAGTGAGAGAATATGATCAATTACATTGTCAGTTGGAAAATCTGGAAAGGACGGAATGCTTTTCTGGACATAGTGTCTAAGCTGAAGATACCTAAAAAAATGGGATTTCGGTAAGCCAAACGATTGGGAGAGTTGTGTAAATGATCCGAATTTACCATCTACAAATAAATTAGAAATGGATTTAATACCCTTTGAGCTCCATACTCCAAAGGTCGAGTCAGACAGCGAGGGTGGGAAGTTATAATTGTTCTTAATGGGTGAATGCACAGATGTTGTCTGGAGTTTGAAATTTCTCCTAAATTGTAACCAAATTCTGATTGAATGATAGACAACTGGGTTAGACTGAAACTGACTTAGGTGAGGAGGAGTAGAGGCACATAACACAGAGCCCAAGTTAATTGGACTACTAGCGTTTTCCATTTGAACCCAAGCATCAAGTCTACCTGGCTCATTTCTCTCCCTCCAATGTAACATGGTTTTTATATTGCATGCCCAATAGTAATAAATAAAGTTAGGTAACGCCAGGCCTGCAAGCTTCTTAGGCCTTTGAAGGGCCTCTCTTTTGATTCTATGAGGTTTATCATTCCATATAAATGATAATATATTGTTTTGCAATAAATTAAAAAAAGTTTTTTTGATCAGAATTGGGATGTTCTGAAAGAGATAAATGAATTTTGGTAGTATAATCATTTTGACAAGATTGATTCGACCGGCTATGGATAGAGGGAGTTTTGCCCATCTAGCCATGTCTTTTTTACATTTTTCAAATAAGATAGTAAAGTTTTTGGTGAAGAGGGATGAAAAAGTAGGGGTGATCTCGATTCCAAGATATTTGAAGCCTTTTCCAACAATTCTAAATGGGAGGTGGGAAGCAGGAATTAGAGTGGCAGACAGATTGAGAGGAAATATTTCGCTTTTTTCATTGTTAATTTTATATCCTGAGAGTTCCCCAAATTGAGTCAAGATGCGGAGGATGACAGAAATAGAATTTACTGGATCTGCAACATACAAAATAATGTCATCTGCGTATAAGGATATTTTGTGTGAAATGCCCCCCCGCTCTATACCTAGGAAGTCAACTGATTGCCTGAGAGCGGCGGCGAGGGGTTCTATGGTAATGGCAAAAAGTAAGGGGGAAAGGCTACATCCCTGCCGTGTGCCTCTGTTAAGAGAAAAAAATTCAGATTGCTGTCCATTGGTGATAACTGAGGCTACAGGATGGGAGTAGAGGAGTTTTACCCAGGAAATGAATGAGTCATCGAGTCCAAATGTTTTCAGAGTGAAAAATAAATACTGCCACTCAACTCTGTCGAAAGCTTTTTCGGCGTCGAGAGATATAGCCATTTCAGGAGAGTGGGATGAAGAGGAGTAAACAATATTGAGAAGTCTCCTGAGATTTGAACTGGAGTGGCGGTTTAAGATGAAGCCAGTTTGGTCTGGTGAAATTATTTGCGAGATAACCTTCTCCAATCTTGCAGATAGAATCTTAGATAGGATTTTATAGTCTATATTCAAAAGGGAGATGGGGCGATAGGATGAACACTGGAGTAAGTCCTTACCTCCTTTCGGAATAAGTGTTATTGCGGCCTGACATAAGGATGGTGGGAGGCAGCCTAATGACAGAGATTCATTCAGCATAGCCCGGAGCAGAGGGCACAATTGAAGTGCAAATTTTTTATAAAATTCGGATGTGTAGCCATCTGGGCCAGGTGTCTTGTTGCATTTTAAAGAATTAATGGCCTGTAAAATTTCTGCGTCCGTAATCTGCCCTCCCAGTAAATTGTTCTGATCGGCAGAGACAGAGGGAAGAATGAGTTTATCAAAAAAGGACTGGAGCTTAGAGGGGTTGCCATCACATTCAGAACTATACAGGTTACTATAATATTGCTTGAAAACTTTATTAATTTCAACATGGTTTGTGATTAATTCACCTGTTTCATTATGAATCTTAGGAATAAGACGGGAGGATAGAGTCTGGCGAGCCTGTTGGGCTAGCAGCTTGCTGACTTTATCACCCAAGTCATAAACCTTGGATTGAGCTTTGGAGAGTAGGTATGTGGCTTTGTCGGTAGAAAGTAAATTATATTCCGTCTGCAGCCGTAGTCTTTCTTTAAAAAGTGGCGGGGAGGGGGCAGATGAGCACTGATTGTCAATTTCTGCAATGGATCGTGAAATGTCACTTAATTTGGATTCTCTTGCTTTCTTTGCTCTGGATGAGTATTTGGCCACGAAGATAGACCTTGAGGGTTTCCCATAAAGTAGAGTTGGAAATGTCTGGGGAGGTGCTAGTTTCAAGGAAGAAGGAGGTTTGGGAAGAGATATGGTGTATAAATTGTTCATCAGCTAATAGGAGAGGGTTAAGTCTCCAGCTGCGGGAAGGTCTGAAGCAGTTGGGTAGCGTAATATAAAAAGAGACCGCACCATGATCTGATATAGTGATGCTATGATATGAGCAAGAAGTAATATTACCTAATAATCTATTATCAAGGAGAAAATAATCGATCCGGGTATAGCTGTGATGGGTATTGGAGAAGAAGGAGAATACTTTTTTGTTATTAAACTTAAATCTCCAAATATCTGAGACACCATACTTCGAGAGGAAACCATTTATAACTCTGGCTGATTTGGTGAGGGATTGGGGTTTGTTTGATGATCTGTCCAACATAGTGTTAAGTACGCAATTAAAGTCGCCCCCGATTATCAAGTTGTAATTATTATCACTGGGTATGGTGGAGAATAGTTTGTCAAAGAAGTTACAATCATCGTAATTTGGGGCGTAAATGTTGACCAAGATGACAAGACTGGCAAACAGCTGACCTGAAACAATGACATATCTCCCATTAGTATCAGCGATCACTTCCTTAGCTTGAAATGGTATGTCTTTATGTATAAGGATAGCCGTCCCTCTGGCTTTAACATTGAACTGCGAGTGAAATACCTGGCCCACCCAGCCCCTTTTAAGGTAATTTACATGATTATTCTTAAGATGAGTTTCCTGTAAGAATGTTATATCTGAATTTAATTGCTGTAAATAGGACCAAATTTTCTGTCTTTTTATCCATGTGTTCATACCTTTTGCATTTAAAGACAGGAAGTGGATGGGATGACTTACGTTGCAATTAGATATGGTTGGCATATCTTAAAGAGTTATGGGAATGGATGATAGGGCGGTGAGACCGGGAAGAGGGGAGAGGGGGAGTGAAGGAAAGGAGAGAGAGAGGGAAGGGGGAGACACACACACATGCACGCACACACATACACACAAACAACAGCAGCAGCTCCAGCTGACCTGCTGAGGAAAGGCCTCAAAGGGGGGACAAGAGCTGTGAACACTGCTCCTAACTAACAGCTTGGAGAACACCTAACTTACATTGAAACTGCTCTGTTTCCTGAGTAAAAGAGAAAAGCGTAAATTTAAATGTAAATGTAAACGCCCATGCATAGAGCAAAAGAGGAAAAAAAAAAAAAAAAAGAAAAAAACACTCAGAGGGGCTAATACTTATAGATGTCTTGATGAATATCAAGCCCTGCCACAAACATGTAAACAAATATATATCAAATATGCATACAGTTAACTAGACGGCGGCAGCAGCCTAGGTTTATGCATAGTGATAATAGGCACATTTTCCGTTCATGAACCTGAATGATACATACGTGCGTATTAAACCAAGTCCGTGGGGGGCATGAGTCTCTGTGTGTATAACATGAGCGACAGCGAGCACCTCCAACATAGGGAGAGAAAGAGGTCCCTCAATAAGTATCTAAGATCTTAATAAAGTTCATGGCAAAACCATAACATGAGCTTAACTCTTACTTATAGGGAGATTACCAAAATAGTTCGTACATGTTGGGTCTTACCAAAAATAAACAATGAACAAAATGACCCTGTTACCTTTTGGCGTCGCTGCGCTCAGTTGTTTCCATACCGTTATCATTTTAAGAGCCGGTCGGTGTGGGGGTTGAACCAGGAGGGTTGTTATGAAGATAGGAGGAAACTTCATCAGGTGAGGAGAAGACGAGCTTCTGGCCGTTATTGACAGTGACCTGGAGCTTTGCCGGGAAGAGCATCCTATATGCGAGGCCGGCGTTCCTCAGCTGGGATTTCACCGTGAAGTATGCCGCTCTTTTCTTCGAGACCTCGGCGCTGTAATCCGGGTAGATGTGTATGTCGGATCCGCGAAAGGAGAGCGAGCCTGCTTCCCTAGCCAGCTTCAGGATGCGCTCCTTGGTCTGGTAGTGGTGGATTCGCGCGATGAAAGGGCGGGGAGGGTCGTCTTGTTTCTTACGGGGGATCGCAAGTCTGTGAGCCCTGTCAACAGTCGGAGGAGTGGGAAAGGATTGTGCGCCAAATGTTTCTTTCAGAAGTGCCTCCATGAATGCGGTTGGCTGTCCGCCCTCAGCTTTCTCGGGTACGCCGGTTATACGGATGTTGTTTCGCCGCGACCTGTTTTCGAGGTCGTCGGTCTTAAGCCGGAGGCTTTGGTTCTCTTTAGACAGGGCTAGGCAGGTGGATTCGAGGGTTGTCAATCTGGTCTCCATGTCGTTGAGTGAGGCTTCCATGTTTTGAATTGTCTGGTCGTGACGTTCAATAGTTGCATGATCGGCAGAAAATTGGTCGGAGAGTTTAGTTATAATACGGTCCTCCATTGCCTTCAGAAGTCTCTCCATGTCGGCTAGCGTTAGCGGCGTGTTGCTAGCATGTTGCTGGTCTTGGCTAGTTAGCATGTCGTCGCTCTCCATCGGAGATTGCTCAGATGCAGACTGGCACTGTTTTTTGCTTTTAGGCATGGTCCTTACCACCCCACACTGGTCCATACAGGTTTGCACAGGCTGAGTGATGTAAACACTTATTGCACGGATTTTAGATAAAATTTCGACAGAGCTCTCCCGGTGAGCGACCTACTCCGCCATTTTCCAAAACCGGAAGTCTTTGTGTGTGTTTTGTTATATGATTTAAAAAAAACATTAAAAAAAACACTCTTTTGTTCAAGTAAAAATCCAAGCAACAGAGTTTTTTGTAAAATCTCTTTTCAAATAGGTCTGGACGTCTCACTGTGGTGCTTGGAGCTAAAGTCACAGCTTCAAGGCTCTGTCTGACAGCTGGTCGGCTAACACAGCTAAAAATCAGACTCCAAGCTCACTGAAAGCTTGTTGTTGGTGTTGACAGACCACTTTCATCCCCTTTCTCTATCCCTCTACTGGCGCTCGCAGATATGTTACAATACATCTGAGAGCTAGGAGCAAAAATTCCACTAAATGTCTGTGTATTAGCTAGCATGTTTGATACCCACCAAGATACTTCCTACCTCTGTAACTCTGTGTTACAAAACACAAAGCACACTTCAAACAAGCCATAGAAATTATTTGAACTTCAGTATGTTAGTATGCAATACTGAGGCTTTCTAATTGTCTGGAGACATACAGTAAAGCTAAGTAAACCTTAAAGACGCTAATATAATCATTGGAAAACATTCTCTTTTTGCTTAAGGTTACATTTGCATGGTCACATTCTAATTTAGGCTCTCTACATTTGTGAGTCTGAAATGTGTGGAGCCTGTAAAGCACATTTCCTTTTCAGAATCAGAATCAGAATGCCTTTATTGTCACTATACACAGGTACAATGAGATTGAACGCCATCACCAATGTCAGTGCAAAAGAGTTTATAGTTATGAAAAATATGTCTGCAAATATTCCTGCCATTGAATTATACTTTCTGAAACCACGAAAAAAAAGTAATTTTACCAAGAATACAGCTTGTTGTTTGTTTCATGGTGTCTTTCTTTGTCTGTTTTTTTTTTCTGAATGCGACACCACTTTCGTGATTACAAATCTCAGGTCTGTAACAATTTCTGGGATTTAATGTAGGTGCTCCTACAAAAACCACTCATTTAGTAATAACAATGTTATGTAACGTATTTAACACTGGGATCCTACTCTCTCACTGAAGTAACTGTACAAGCAATAGGGGGCTGAGACAGAAATGTCATTCACCTAACTATAAGACACTGTACACAAATAATTCTGAAGCTGTTATTTGAAGGTAAGAAACAAAAAAACGCATAAAATGTTGCTTTAAGTTGACATATAAAATATTCTTGTGAAGTCATGTTTGTTTCCTCCTGATGAATGTTAGTCCAATAGTCACCCACTTTTAGCTCTGTTTTGGTCTCTACCTGAAGGAAATATCTGACTCTTTAGCTGCTAAATGCTCCACTATGCTCACCAGCTAGTCTTTGATAGTGTCTATCTACTGTTTGGTGGCTGATATGCTTACTGTGCGTTCACACCAAAAGTGGACAAAGTGGAAAATCCTCCCGGAAGTCATTCACTGTGTATTGGGAGCCAGGCGGACAAAGAGGGAAAAGAGGAATTGGCGGAGTCGGGTGGAATAGGCGACTTAGGTGGATTTAAAAAGTTAAAAATCCTCCAACTTTATGTAATGAGCTATGACGCGTCTAGGAGGGAAAGGTGGAAAATCCATCCGATAGTCAATGGGATGTCTCGTTCTGCTGTCGCTAACGCTGTCGTCCTTCGGTCAGATCTGTCTCAGGGAACAACCACCGTAACTTTGGTTCCTACCAAACATTCGTTCCAAGATGTCGCTGGAAATGCTCATAGCTGCCGTAGCAGAACACCCAGTCCTATATGATTTGACCCTGTTTGCGTACAGGGATCAGATAAAGACGGCCGATGCTTGGAAGAAGGTCGCTCTTGTGGTTGGTTTGCCTGGTGAGCTTTTAATTGTGTAATATGTTTGTAGGAAAAGAGATAAAGTATTGCATACTAGCGTTGCAACGTAGCATGCTATCAGTCCTTGCTTTATGTGAATACAGGATGACTTCTTCTTTAAACTGTTTTATCAGAGATCATAAAAAGTTGCCAAAAGAGTTGCCGCCAGTTTCGTTCATTCCTCCCGTTTAATCAGAGATCATAAAAAGTTGCCAAAAGAGTTGCCGCCAGTTTCGTTCATTCCCCCCGTTTTATCAGAGATCATAAAGAGTTGCCGCCAGTTTCGTTCATTCCTCCCTGGCGTACGGCATGTATAATGTAATGTACAGTATGCATGCCGTACGCCAGGGAGGAATGAACGGCATGCATAATGTAATGTACAGTATAATATTTTATGTGTTGCGACTGCTTGAAGCTTAACAGTTATAATGAAATTGTAGTAGGTCTACCATTTGATCTGTCTGGTTTCAGAAAATAACATAACGTGCAATCTGCAATTTCATGTATTGATATTAACATTCCATTTTTGTGTGTGTTGTGTGTTGTCTATTCAATAGATAGTGAGTGCAAGAGGAAGTGGAAGTATTTAAGAGGACAGTTAAGGAAAGAGAGGAAGAAGGAGAAAGACAGGAGAAAGAGTGGGGCAGCAGCAAGCAAGGTCAAGCCATGGCGTTATGCCGCCATCATGGGCTTTTTAAACCCCTTCCTGGAGGACCGCTCCACCTCCAGCAACATGGAGGGGGAGGATTTTGAGAGCGAGGAGGACGATGATGATGAGGATCAGGACCATGACAGTTCAGTTAATGACGAGGGCTCAGAACAGCAGAATGATCAGCCTACTACATCAGCAGCAGCAGAAAAGAGTGCAGAGCAGGCACGTAAGAAAAGGAGGTCGACTGGGAATGGCGAGTTTGAGGAGCGAATGCTTCGAGCCTTAGAGGCGGTAAGCAATAGGCCACCGCCACCCCCTGTCCCCGTTCTGCCCCCTCCTCCGCCTCCAGAGGAGGACAATGACAGCCTTTTTTTTAAAAGCCTCCTAAAGGACTTCCGCACACTTTCCTTTCAGACCAGGGAGCACTTGAAGTTTGATTTTTATCGTCAGGTGTATGAGGCCAAGCTGAGGGAGGGACCTTGGGTTCAGGGCAACGAGGGGCACCTGACACCACTGTGATGACACCTCGCAGTGCTGTCAGATGCCCTTCTTCACACAAATGAGCACGCGCTCACACACATACACACGTACACACACACACACACAATGTAATTGATTTGTTATTGTTCTGACAGTGTCTTCAATTTTTATCACACCATGTGAATGCGTAAACCTTCATGTGCCCACGCATTATTTTTGTTACATGTGTGTAGTGTTCTTTATATTGTTTGTGTTTTCTGAAAAAAAAAAAATCCAAAAACTTTCACTATATATAAGTATTGCATTCATGTTTTGAAGGCTATCAGTATTTGCTGAGTTAACACCTATTATTTTAATAAAATGTCAAATATTTTCAACAGTTCCAGTGTGTGTTTCATATTGATTTCAAATATGCCATGCAATTTCCCATTTTAATTTAACAGGACACATTCATGAGCAGTTTGTGAGAATTACCTTTAATTAAAAAGAACAACTGTTCTGGGTAAAGTTTAGTGCAATTGGTTTAGTTGATGTCATTGTTAAGACTAGGTGCTTAAGGATTTTAATTAGTGTATTGTGACATGACATTTAATGATAGCTATGGAATTATGCTTTTTTCATTGCATTTGGTGGCTCTTAAAAGAGCCGTTGTAAGATGAGGATCAAACTGCAGGTTGCCAGGTTGCAGCTCCCTCATTGGAGAAGTAGGACACCAATGTTTCCCTCACACAGATGGCCTCCCGACTGGCGTTGTTGCTGCCTACCCGGATGACTGGCTGTAGACCCACAGCATCGCCGTCTGCTGATGGTGCTCGTGATGGTTGGCCTGCAGCTGGCCTGGTTGTCCTGGATGTCTGCCTCAGGAAATTGTGCAGGACACAGGTGGCTTTAACACAGGCGTCCACATTTGCAGGGCTGACCCCAATGACTCCTCTGTACATACGCCACTGGGATGTGAGAATACCAAAGGTGTTCTCAACAATCAGCCTTGCATGGGACAGCCTGAAGTTAAACACCCTGTGACTGCCTGACTGGTGCCCTGGAAAAGGCCGCATGAGGTTGCGGCGAAGCGGGAAGGCCTCATCCGCCACAAACACATAAGGCTGTCGTCCCATGTGCTCAGCCCCTGGCAGCAGAGCATCCGGTGGCAGGCCAAGGGTCCCATCCAGCAGCTTCTAGCCAAAGGTGGAATTCGCCAGGACACCGCCGTCACTGGTCCTCCCGTAGCTGCCCACATCCACCACTCGAAAACAATACTCTGAGTCCACCACTGCAAGGAGCACGATGGAGTAGGTCCCCTTGTAGTTATAGTACAACGACCCGGAGTTGTCTGGAGCTCTGATGACAACATGCTTCCCATCAATGGACCCAAGGCAGTTGGGGAAGGCCCACCTGCGATGGAAGCCCTCTGCAATGCTCCTCCAGTCTTCTGTGGTGGGCACTGGCATGAAGTCCGGAACCAAGGCATCCCATGTCACCTTGGTGACCTGCGTGACGATGCGTGCCACAGTGCTCACGCCCACACGATAGCTGCACGCTATTGTGCGGTACGAGTCCCCTGTGGCCAGGAACCGCAGGCAAATCGCCAAGCGCTCAGCGGGAGGAATTGGACGCCGGTAATTCGTGGTCGTCATGATAATGACGGGCCCTATCACCGACAGCAACCGGTCAAATTGCTCCCTGTCCAGACGGAAGTAGCGCTGGAAGCGCTCGCCATCCAGCCGCAACTCCTGCACCAGCCGGTAAAATTCGCCGTGCTGCTCACACCCCTGGAGGATTTCGTGCACCCAAATCCGGCGATGAGGACGGCGTCTTCTTCGCAAGTAGAGCAGGGCAACACCAAACGCAACTATCTCCCGATCATCCATATCGATAACACGATATGCAACTGAGTTAAGTGCAGCTATTTATAGAACATGTTTTTGTTCTAGAACGCTACATTACAGCGGGAATGCAATTCATTTGCTCACATGATCGTCCATCTATCTAACCAATTGCACTACACTTCACAACTAGAGTGAAATGTAGGTTACACAACATTGACAGTAAGCTAGATTTAATTACTGGTACTAGAGCAACTTCCCATCAATTAAAAACAATGTTCTTAAAACTTTTGCTAAGTTAGTTGTGTTTGTGTCACAGGTTCACCAATCACTCTGGTAAGGAGCACACAGAGAGCCAAATCTCACAGTTTAGACAAAAGTTTATTTACAGTCTCTCAGATTTATGGAGATCGTGGCAAGAGTCTTTGGGTAGCTTACTGCTAAACTGGCCGGGGGAGGGGGGTTCTCGGCGGCCCGTCAGACCTTCCAGGTGCGGGATGGTGGCGGTCCGTCTCGCCTGTAGCGCCCCAGGATCAGCGCTCCCGTGTCCGCTCCGTCTGCATACCAGCAATGTCCGGTCCTCTCAGGTTCACCAAACACTTGCTAAGCTGGCCGAGGGAAAGGGGGGGGTTCTCGGCGGGCCGTCAGACCTTCCAGGTGCGGGGTGGTGGCGGGCCGTCTCGCCTGTAGCGCTCTAGGATCCGCGCTCCGCGGCGGAGCGGACGCAGGAGCGCGGATCCTAGAGCGCCTCCGGCCCTCGCCGATCCACCGTGCCAACACTGCTCCAAGGAGTCACTCAGCTGCTGCTACCTCTCGTTGGCGTCCTTCTTTTTAACACGATGCTGACCTAATTTCCACCTGGCGCCTCCTTGATTACCAACCAGCAATCGGTGCGCTAGCTCACAGGGGGAGGCTCATCCCAGAGATGACTCAGGAGAGAAATCATAAATATCCAAAACAAAGCACTCTCAAAAAAAGATCAAAACATGCAAATTATCACATAAAAGTAAGTCAACTCAATAAGTCACTCTGTGACATTTGCATTTAGCTACCTTGTCCATATCGTCATACATTTGGCAAAATCAGTGTTTATTTGGGATGATCATTTCCGTTAATATGATTGGGGAGTAATTGGGGAGTAATTCTGTTTTTAATGACTTTATCAAGTAACTTTCCATGATCAACGATGTCGGTAAATGGGCTGTGCTACAGCAGTAGTTGCATGGTGGTGTTTAACGCGTGTGGCGTGCGGGCCCTTTAAATTTAGAAGCAAGAACGAACAGGGTGACAAAAGCGACTTAAGCGACTTAGGTGGAGTGGACAAGGTGGATTCCTCTTTGTCCACTTTTGGTGTGAACGCACAGTTAAGAATGAAGAAACATCAATTCTGACTTCTTATATGTCCCAATGTCAATACTTAACACAACTCATGTATAGGTGATAAATATCACTTAATTATAACTTATTTACATCATTTTTGACATAATTCCTGACAGTATTGATAACACTCTGCTCACCAAAGTAATATAGGATCACAATGACGAGGTTCTACCTGTAACTAATTTTGGAGCCCCAGGACTGAAGAGCTTCACCGGTCAGATGTTGTCTTTATTGTGATCCTGAAACTGTGGGTGAAAGTGCTACTTTATTTTGGTCTTTGAATACTTCAGATCTTGTAAACTATTGTAAAATGAATTGCACAATGTTTTTGTTTGTATTTTTCATAATTAGATTAATGTAATATTCTTCATATGCTGAGATTCAAATTTGGAGATCAAAGCTATGTCTGTCAGTCTGCTGACTAATGCTGTTAAAAACCAAAACCTTTGACTCACTTGTGTTATTAGTAAACTTTCATCACTTCATCTGTCAGGGCACTCCCAGCAAGCTACCATTGTTTATCAAATCATATCATAATCACAACAAACTACTTTCTATCTAATAGGTGGACTTAAAAGCTGAAGTCAGAATATTTTTTCTTTATTTTGTTTTATTTCTTGCTTCATTACTCCATCTGTTCTATTGTTCCAGCTTTCTTCCTCGTCTCTCCCACACTTTCTTCCTCGCCTCTCTTTAAGCCCCCCCATCTCTCCTCCTTCTATCTCCCTCCATCTCTGTTCTATTTGACATGTCTCTGTGTTTCCTGTCCTTTGTGAAACCCTCCTCTCCGTCACAACTTGTTTTCCTCATTCTATCCTGTTTAAATCCGGTTCCCGCCCCCTTGTCCAACAGAGTCACGCCATTGGAGGAAATGGATGAATAGTGACTGCTGAGTGACAGGTTATTCTGGGCTGACTGTGGAGGTAAACACAGCGAGGTAATGGAGGTAAACGTCCGGTCAGTTGGCCGGGTGGTACATAAACAATAGGCAAGTAGTTTCCGACTGGGCAGTCAGAAAACCTAACCAAATTATTACATGAAGCTTTTCTCCTATTATTATTATTATTATTATTATTATTATTATTATTATTATTATTATTATTATTGCGTCTATCAAAACGTAGCTTACCATGTATTTGACTTTCTGGAGTTTTTTGCAGCTATGCATATGGACAAATCTTGAATTTGGTGCTTCCTTCTTATTGGTGCATTAGATTCTACATTCTTTGACAGTTTAACCAACAAGCACTTGTTCACTATTACTGCTTGTTTGGCAAAGCTCCACTTCCTTTTCACCCAACATGTCTACCAATTTCCAAAAACAAATCTTGATGAAAACATAATGCTGTCCAAAATATCTTTTCTAGCAGCATATTGGGGGATATTTTGTCCATTGAACAGCCCAGTTTACCTTGTCAGGAAGCTGGTTGTAAGACACAGTGGTTCAGACCAATCAGTGTCTTATGAGGAACTTCCGGCAGCGACGTGGTCTAGATTGGACAACAAGAGATGCGTCCGTTTGTTTGAAAACAACAATGGCAACTCCTTCCTGCTAGCATTTATTATATCAGAACCGGAGGGTATTTCCATGTTAAAAGAGGAGCGAAGAATGGCAGCAAAGGCTTTACCTGATGGACAACATGTTTTCACTCTTCACTCACCTGGCTTCAGAAAGAGTTTGATTTACCAACGTGCTCCGCTGGTAGCATCACAGGATCTAGCAATTCCACCTGCAGCTCATAAGGTAACTAGTAGCACCTTCCAAACTTATCACCTGTCAAATATGTAGTTTTTTATATTGTTTTTTAGTTTTTTTTTACCAGACAAGAAAATTTCAGGCACAGTTTGAACTTTAAGGTTGTCGGTTCACAAAAAAGACCCAGAAGAAGTTGAATGTGTATAACAGAAGCTTCGTTTGCAGAGAATGAATGATCAGGATGTCAGCAGGAGCATCACATCCCGACATGTCTAATAAGTGATAAAACTGGGGGAATGAAGCGTCTCCAGAGATCAACTTTTAAAAAAGATAAAGTGATCATCCAGCAAAACTGTTTGCCATCCATTTCAAAGATATTTCAACTTAATGTAGGACACAGGAAGCAGCTGAAATAATGCAGAGCACTAACTGCAAAAGAAATCTGATCTTTATTTTAAGCCATTCATGAATCAAGTTCATCACGGTCTAATTTCCAAGTGTAAGTCTTAACTATATTAACTATAAGATGAATCAGGTACATGTCTCAACTGATTATAAATTGCAAAGATTTGCAAAAATTGCTTTTATCACGGTAATGATGCATGGATCACAGGTATATCCATTGTCACCATTGGAAATCTGTGGATTGGGCAGTCCAGGTCATAAGATTATTTAGCTGAAAGTGATTAAGCATTTTAGTTTTATAACATAATAGACAGTTTTTATAAAATCGATCGAGCCTGTTATTCTTCCTTGTCACCTGGTGTCTACAATACCCACAATGCAATATGACCATAAACAGTTCTGTTGGGGATTCGGGTTGCGAGCATCTAGCCTCAAGTGAAGATAAGGAGCAGCTACAGAGGTCTTTTTTGGAACTACACACCACTTGAACCCCAACTGACACTGACTAGAGGGACATCACTTGAGACATTTTTTTTTTTTTTAACGGCTGTTTATTGATAGCCAGACCATGTGCCCCATGGAAATGCCCCACAACGGTTGGACAGAGGACCTATATTAGGATACATTTTGAGAAGGCTGACCTTTAACAGATGGAGATAATGCAGCACTCTTAACTGTAAACAATGCCTAGTACAAATAGATGCTGAGGGCACCCTCTTTTGTGCCCTTATCCATTGCTCCTCTAGAGACTAGAGATGTATCCAGTTGTTTAGCCACATGGGAGGGGGGCATTAATTGAAAAGTAGGAAACATACAATTAATACAGAGATCCTTCAATCTTTGATCAATAATTAAAAGGAGCTATCTAATAAAGAAAGATGAAAATAGTGGTTTGCACACAGATGAACAAGGGGAGAATTCCCATGCCATCTGAACTGCAGAGAAAGAGAATAATAATCATAATCATTGATTCAAAGTCTTGACCCCAGAAAGAGAGAACCCACACATTACTTGCCCAGTATTAATACTGAAAGTTGGGCAGTCCCATTCCTTCAATCTGTTTTGGTCTGTGTAGAAAGTCTTTTCTAATTCTAAGGGGTTTCTTATTCCAAATAAAATTGGTAATTTCCCTATGTAGTTGTCTAAAAAAGATATAGAGTTAACTTTCCCTGACAGGGATAAATGGAGATGGGACAACTGACCAAAATCAATGACAGTAAATTCAAATAGAGGTTCCATCAAGGGTGGACCTAGTCACGACCATGCTAAGGTATTCAAAGGACATCTCAGTCAACTTGCATGGGAATTGAGAATATGATAGATCCTGTGTAATTCTGATAATGAGAAACAGCTCACTCTTAGATCAGTTAAGTTTGTACCCTGAAATATAATTGGCTGCCCATTATAGTCTTTCAGTCCAGATTCTTTTCTTTTTATTTGTGGCTTATTTTTCATTGCCTTTACATCACACATGCTGATGAGATTTGCTTTTGCACCAGTGTCCAATCTTATGGTGACTACAGTCCCATTTATTGTCAGTGGAGCTATCCATTTATCTTCTTTAGTGACATCATTTACATTGTCTGGCTTATTTATTTGTTCATTTTCACAATTCACCATTCCAACAAAGAACGTGTCACTGAGCTCAGGCTCCTCCACTAAGTTTGCAGTTTTTCCTTTCTTCCCCTCTTTCCGTTTGGAGAAGCATTGTTTAGCAAAATGATTCTTGCCTTGGCAACTGGAGCATTGCTTACCAAACGCTGGACACTGACTAGGCTTGTGCTGTGAGCCGCAGCGCTTACAGTTTATCATCACGTCCTCCGACTGCTGTGCAGGCCAGGTCTGTGTGCGCCGTCTCCGCTGGTACACTGCTCCAACCGCTGCCGCGCTGTCGCTCACCTGCGCCGAGGCGACTGCAGGTATCTCGCTGAACGTCCTCACATGCTTTTGGGACAGCTCACTCGCCTGGCAGATCTTAATGGCTCCCGCCAGTGTCAGCTCCGTTTCTCGTAGTAGCCTCTCTCTGACCTTTTTATCCTCCACGCCGAAGACAATCTGGTCCCGGATCATGGAGTCCTTCAGCATCGCGAAGTTGCAGGACTGCGCCTTTAGCCGCAGGTCTGTCAGGAAGCTATCAAAGGGCTCGTGCTGCCGCTGTGTACGAGACCGAAACACATACCTCTCGTATGTCTCGTTCTTCTTCGGAGAACAGTGAGCATCAAATTTGCTAAGAACTGCATCCAACTTTTCATTTTCATCAGGATTGTCAAACACAAACGTGTTAAATACTTCTATAGCCTGTGGCCCTGCTATTGTTAGCAGCAGCGCCACCTTCCTTGCATCCGGCTCTGTCTCGAGTCCCATAGCCGCAACATACAGGCGAAACTGCTGTTTGAAGGTGCGCCAGTTCTCGTCGACATTCCCCGTTAGCTTCAAACTTTCCGGCGGTTTCAAATCCATATCAAGCATTCGAGTTTACTCCTGGTACCATGTCATGTTCGTGTTTGAAGGATGAGGCCGTGTTTTTGGCAAGGAACTTGGTTTAATGACTCACATGCTCAACAACATACATGTGTCCGAAGCAATCTTGCTCTACCAGGTTATGGTACGGTAGGTTACCTACAAAACCAGTACTGCCGCCTAGCGGTCAAACATGTAATTACATCCAATCATAACACCTTATATTCCCTCTCTCCCCTAACTACCCCCTGATAATTGCAGAGTGAGCATGAAGCAACAGTGTGGTGTAGGGATGACTTATTTTTAGGCCAACACAGAAGTACTATATACAATATGCAAAAACAATAAAGTACTATATACAATAAAATGCTTAACCAGTTATA
The DNA here is from genome assembly GCA_039737535.1 of Lagodon rhomboides. Classification (NCBI taxonomy): domain Eukaryota; kingdom Metazoa; phylum Chordata; class Actinopteri; order Spariformes; family Sparidae; genus Lagodon; species Lagodon rhomboides. Next base: position 2,088,760 of record CM077797.1, read on the forward strand.
AAATAAGATTAAATACTGATATAAATAAAATGAAATGCTGAGGTAAGCGGAACATAAGGTGCAAGAGAATAAGGTGCAGTTTTATATACAGAGATAATAATTTAAAGCGCAATAATTTATGTGTGTGTTTTTGAGTGAGAGTTGTAAAGTCTGATGGCACCAGGTAGGAATGATTTCCTGTACCAGTTATAAAATAAGATTAAATACTGATATAAATAAAATGAAATGCTGAGGTAAGCGGAACATAAGGTGCAAGAGAATAAGGTGCAGTTTTATATACAGAGATAATAATTTAAAGCGCAATAATTTATGTGTGTGTTTTTGAGTGAGAGTTGTAAAGTCTGATGGCACCAGGTAGGAATGATTTCCTGTGCCGTTCCTTTAGGGAGCGGGGTTGAATAAGTCTGTTGCTGAAGCTGCTCTTTAGCTTGTCCGGAGTTTTATGGAGGGAGTGAGAGACATTGTCCATGATTGCCAGCAGTTTTGCCAGCATCCTGTCCTCCGCCACCTCCTCCAGGGTGACAAGCTTAGAGCCAACAACAGACCCTGCCTTCTTTATGAGTTTATTCAGTCTGTTGGTGTCCTTTGCATTCATTACCACACCCCAGGACACCACAGGGAAGAAGATGGTGCTCACAACAACAGACTGATAAAACATCTGGAGCATCTGGTTGCAGACATTAAAGGACCTGAGCCTCCTCAGGAAGTAAAGCAGGCTTAGGCCCTTCTTGAAGACTGCCTCTGTTTGTAGTCCACTCTAGTTTATTGTCCATATAATAAGAAGATGAGTCTCTGTGTTCGCATGATGACATTTAATGTCTTCAGACTTTTTTTCAGACATTTAATGTCCCTGTAGTCTCATCTAGCCACTTGTTAGCAACTGTTGTTTTTAAGACATGTAAGTGATTTTATAATTAAATTGTGGGACATTTATTGTATTATTGATGTATTTTATGTGATAGAACAAAATGTGTAAACATCTTATGCATGCGCTAACCACAAACTTTATTTCAGGCACTTAACCAAAAAACAATTCAAAAAACCAACTGACTTTCAGACAAGGGAACCAGAGATACAAAACTACCCCCTGATTTCTAGGTTCTAGGACTCATTACTACAACAAACTATATCCAGGCCCTCAAAGGAAAACACAAATAGTATAGGAGATAGGGAAAACCTTGTCTTTTGTCCTGCTGCAGAAGAAAGTGTTTTGACCTAAAAGTATTAGTCTGAATGGAAGCCAATGGTGCGACATAAAGGAGACTAATTCAAGAAATAAATTAAGAGTCAGCCTTCTTGCCTGGGAAATAAGTCATACCTTGTTTATCGTTCACACATGGCAAAAAAAGGACTAAAATTGCTAGGGAGACTTGAAAGTTAATGTGAATTTCCATTACTGTGTACAATTAACACACAAATCAACCAGTTTTATCTGGTTAATTGACGAGACAAATATTTTTTTTCCAGATTTTGCATTTTAAACTGTGTTACGTGTGCCTGTTTTGCCTGTGCTCTCCTGTGTCCTGCTGCAGGTGGCGCCCTCCTCATCTGACTGGTCAGGCACACCTGCCACCTCTCAGCAATCAGGTGGATTGCCATAAAGGTGCAGGGATGAGAGCAGACGGGGCCAGTGTGCAAAGCTGCCAGATAGTGTTGTGCTGGAGGTCGTGGATCAGAGCTGTGTGGTGTGCTGTGTGATCGTTTCTCCCTCAGTGGAGGGATAGTGGGTTTACAGTTGTTAGTCGAACCAGTTGTTTATTTAGGTTACCTAGGTTTTCGCTTCCTTTCTTTTGAGAAAGTTGTTTTGTGTTCGCGTTGTGACTCATTGACGTTTTAATAAATAGTTTAAGTTGCAGCAATCTCTCTGTTTCCTTTCCTTTTTACCAACACCCGGTTCATTATTTATTGTTGCTCCCCCTTTCCCCTGGACACCAAAAGCGGGGACGTAACAACTGTCACAAAACACAGACACAAATATAGAGTAAAAATATATGCCTACAGTCAGTCCCCTTAAAAAACGAAACTGACTGAATAAATATCCTCTCTCTATGTGGAGGTGTTAAGTCAACTGGGACACACACTCACAAACAGAGAGAGAGAGAGAGAGAGAGAGAGAGAGAGAGAGAGAGAGAGAGAGAGAGAGAGAGAGGGTAACTATGGTAACTGTTAACAGACAGCAAAAGATATGAGCTCCTGAAACTTTTTAGTTTTTATCGTGTTTTCACTTTAAAATGTCTGATTTACAACGCAAATTTAAAACATCAAGTGGTTGGAAGATACAGTCAACCACTTAAAGGAAGAAAACCAGACTTTTCTACGACTTCTACATAGTTTTTTTTCTACCAAAAGAAGTTGCTACCTTGCTAGCTGGAGGAAAAGAACTCTACTGCTACTGTGTAACTGACAGTTAGCAACAACAACAAAAGTCTGAAGAAAACTACAGTGAGAAAACAAAAAAACTCTTCAAAAAGAGAGAAGATTTTCCAATCACAACTGGACCGGCAACATTTTGGGGACATCACCAGGGCCAGGACTGGGAAATAAGGTATCTCTGTCAAGATAACTGCTCAGAAACTACCAACAGTGAACCAACTGTCATTTGAAACCCTCCATGATAATGGAACACTGCGGAGCAACAGCTGAGCAACAGCAACTGATGAACATATCTACAGACATATCAACTGTAGCAACACAGGGGCAACCAGGACAGATCACTGGCTGTGAAATACAATACCCTGAAAAAAAGTAATTACAGCACAGCAGAAAAAAGACTTCTAAATAAATGTGCTATATGCCAACCCAGAAACACTGGTAGCAGACTTCAGCAAGAAGAACAACCACAAGGTAAAGTGCAACCTACTGTTCTTCACTCACCATCCTGAAAACTGGCACACAACAATATGTGAGCATTTTACTCACATTAAGAAGAACGGAATAAGTAAAGGAAGACAGATTACTTCCTATGAAGATGCAGACTGCACAAGTCCCATTTTAACTGTGAACATATACCACAATGGAACAGTTATGATCCAGGGATCTGAGAACAGTCTAGACAACTTTGAAAACATCTTCCAAACACTGAAAACTGTGGCAGCATCAAAAATCTTCCCTCCTCCTCCACCACAAGAGCTCCAGACCAGGTCATCCATCTCGAGCAGACATCCACCTACACCATACTCTGAATCACCCAAACTCTCCAGCAATCTCAGAGTCCTAAAGGAAGGTATATCAGTACTCGAGCGAGAGTTCATAGAGTTCAGAGAGAAGACACTGAGCAGTCTTCAGAGGTCTGATGACAGCAATTTAGGAGTGAAGGAGATGTACTCCACAGTTCAACAACAGAGACACCAGATAGATGAACTCCAGCAAGCTGTTCGAGAACTGGAAGAAGACAACCGTTCACTGAGAGGAATACTCAAAAGAGTGATAGAGGAGCTAGCATTGACCCGCCACTCTAACCCAACAGAGCCCCTGCACCAGGAGACCCAGCAGTCCCTGCACCAGGAGACCCAGCAGTCCCTATACCACGAGATTCAGGATAGGAAACTAAAGCTGTCTGCCAGCCAGACATCTTCAACCTCTCGCCCCCAAATGTCTCCTCCCCTCTCCCCTCTGGACACCGCAGACCAGGAGACCCAGAGAATGAAACCAGAACCTGCTTCACACAACAACACAGAAATATTATTTCTATGTGATTCTAATGGAAAGTACATCAACATGAAACGTCTCTTCCCAGGCAGGAGATCCAAGATGATTTGGAGTCCCACCACCTCAGAAGCTATAAAAAAGCTGGCCACTACAGACCTCCAAGGTGTTAAACACATCCTGATTCACACTGGGACTAATGACCTCACACACAACAAGGACGTACCTCACTCACTGCGACAGGTGGCAGAGAGAGCAACCTCAGCAGCCCCCAGAAGCCAGGGTAACCATATCCACCCTGTTACCCAGAAGAGATATTCCACAGCATGAGATCAACAAAATCAACGCTGAAATATCCAAAGCCTGCACAGGAATACCAAACGTCCATATGGCACATCACGCAGAGATCCTCTACCAGCACCTGTATGACGACCTGCATCTAAACCAGACCGGTGTGCGAATGTTCACCAAAGACATTAAAGATACAGTCATCTCAAGGAAATTGAATCGAATGAAACTGGATTTGGTTTTTGTCTTGAAGACGTTTCACCTCTCATCCAAGAGGCTTCATCAGTTCCTGCTCCCTTGACTAGGCTGGGATTAGTCCGTGCCTAGTCAAGGGAGCAGGAACTGATGAAGCCTCTTGGATGAGAGGTGAAACGTCTTCAAGACAAAAACCAAATCCAGTTGCATTCGATTCAATTTCCTTGAGATAACTATGACCTGGATGAATGAGAATATTCACAGGCTTGTTGCAGAACAATTTGGGGTAGCGACCCTAAAAACAGTGCGGGAAGGACTAGTCCCAGCCTAGTCAAGGGAGCAGGAACTGATGAAGCCTCTTGGATGAGAGGTGAAACGTCTTCAAGACAAAAACCAAATCCAGTTGCATTCGATTCAATTTCCTTGAGATAACTATGACCTGGATGAATGAGAATATTCACAGGCTTATTAAAGATACAGCTCTCGACCGTTCCAGATCAGCACCTCACATCACCAACATGAGCACAACCAACCACCGGAACATCCACAGAAGGTTGCAGCACACTAGAGACACCACCAACAATGGCCGAAGCTTTTTACAGAGATTTTGGACCCACCTCAAGATACTACACCCCAGCCCCACCTCTTCAGAGACCCAGCCCCATCACAGCGCTATACACCTCAACCCCACCTCCTCAGAACCACAACCCCACAGCACCACACTACATTGCCCCTCCACCCCCACCTCTTCAGAGACCCAGCCCCATCACAGCGCTATACACCTCAACCCCACCTCCTCAGGACCACAACCCCACAGCACCACACTACATTGCCCCTCCACCCCTACCTCTTCAGGGTCCCAGCCCCATCACAGCGCTGTACACCTCAATCCCACCTCCTCAGGACCACAACCTAACCGCACCACACTACACCTCACCCCTTCAGAGACCTGAACTGCAGTTTGTTATACATCCTCAAGCTCTCCAGGAACAACACAGTTGGCAGCATCATCAGCAACATCAGCAACCAGCCCAGACTCAGGTCCAGCCTCCAGCTCAGAGAGACAGCTATGCTGCTGTAGCCGCCAGACCCAGCATATCACCTACTGAACTGAGTCCAAAACAGATAAGAGACATTGCAGCAGTACTCTATACTAAATTACTGAGCTAATAGAATGTGGAACAACACAGAATCATTTATCTTCACTTAACATTTTTTAAATTTATTATTATTATTTCACATTACATTTATTTTTGCTTATATAAATCAGACATTTTTTTCTCTAGTGGTACACTATTCTGTTAAGGTAAAGGAAATAGCATCTTTTTCTATAAGTAGCTGGAACATTCAGGGCCTATGCTCTTCAGTTTTTGGTTTGAAATCAGCAAACCCTGAATTTCTGAATAATATTAGAAATGTAGATATAATAATATTGAATGAAACTTGGAATCAAAACCAAAATTAATCTAACTGTCCAGACGATTATATACAACTTATTATACCCTCTGTAAAACACAAGCATATAAAGAATGGCTGAGATTCAGGTGGCTTACTCATATGGTACAAAGGAGAATATAAAGATTACATCTCACCAGTTAAAAAAAGGTACAAATTACATCTGGATTAAAATCCACTCAAATATTTTACAAAACAACAGAGATGTCTATTTATGTGCAATATATATTCCACCCTCAAATTCCCCCAATTATGCAGAGGAGGTTTTTGAGGAACTCCAGAAGGAAATTTCCTTCTACCAAAGTTTAGGATCAGTCTTAATATGTGGCGATCTTAACGCCAGAACTGGTAGAGAGCCAGACTTCATTAACCATGAAGGAAACAAACATATCTTCAGATACTCCCCTTTGTATCAGACTTGCATAAGCACACAAAGACAAAGCTATGATAACGTTGTTAACAAAACTGGTAAACAGGTACTACAGTACATATGTGTAAGGGCTTGGGTCTGTACATTGTTAATGGCAGAATCAGAGGAGACTCTCTGGGCAGACTCACACAATGCTCTGTGTTAGGTAGTAGTGTTGTAGATTATGCCATTACTGACATTGAACCACAATATATAAATGCATTCACTGTATCACCACAACAGCCCTTTTCAGACCATAGCCAAATAACCTTATTTCTGAAAAAGTCATCGTCATCCACTGTAAATCCAAACCCTGAGCCTAGGCTGTTTCCTCTGCCGAGGAGATATAAGTGGACAGAAGAGAGCACTGCTGCCTATACTGCTGCACTAGAATCTGCTCAAATTCACAACATGCTGGATACCTTTCTTAACACCAAATATCAGCTTGAAAGAGAAAAAACATAAATCTGGCCACACATCACTTAAACACAATATTTATTCATTTGGCAAAAGAATCTAAATTAAAAATCTCACAAACTAAAAAATCCAGCATGAAACAAAAAGAGCGTTGGTTTGATAAAGAATGTGCTGTATCCAGACAAAACCTGAGAAAACTGTCAAACAGAAAATTCAGGAACCCAAGTGACCTAATGGGACGGCTTGAATATGTCCAAGCTCTGAAAGAATACAAAAGACTCCTTCATGTGAAAAAAAATGCATTATATGGAGAGAGAACTCAACAAAATTTAAAAAGCTATAAATAACAACACCTTTTGAAAATTATGGAAAAACATCAACAGAAACCCATGTACAGAGACCAACCCAATTCAAAATTGGAAGAATATGGAAAGATTACTTTGATGACCTCTATCCAGAGTCCAGAGTGTCACGGTCTGAATCACAACCAAATTTTAACAACAGAAAAACTGAAAGAACTAGAAAGGACAGTTAAGGACAACGAATGTGCCCTTGACTACCCCATCACCATTAAAGAAATACAGCACAAAATCAAAACCCTTAAAAATGGAAAAGCTTGCGGTATAGACAGCATTAACTCAGAGATGCTGAGACACAGTAATTTAAAAATCCAACTTGCCGTGCAAAAACACTTCAACCTGGTGTTGGCCACTGGATATTACCCCAATGTTTGGAACAAAGGTGTCATTTCTCCTATATCTAAAAATGGAGACAAGTATAACCCCAGCAATTACAGGGGCATCTGTGTTAACAGCAACCTGAGTAAACTCTTCTGTAGCATCCTTAACTCCAGATTAATCACTTATCTCACTGACCATCATATTCTGTCTAGAAGCCAAATTGGATTTTTACCCAAACACCAAACATCTGACCACATATACACTCTGCATACACTCATCCAACACCACGTTCACAGAAAATACAAAGGAAAGATATTTGCATGTTTTGTAGATCTAAAAAAGGCTTTTGGCACAATTTGGCACAAGGGGTTATTTTTACAACTTCTACAATATGGAATTGGGGGTAAAATATATGATCTAATCAAATCCAAATATTCCTTACAACCAGTGCAGTGTTAAAATTGGAAACAAAAGAACAGAGTTCTTCAAACAAGGAAAAGGAGTGCATCAGGGATGCAACCTGTCTCCTACTCTCTTCAGTATTTATATCAATAAATTGGCCACTCTTCTTGAACAGTCCCCAAGCCCAGGATTAGATCTACAAGGCAAAGAAATAAAATTCCTTATGTATGCAGATGACCTGGTTCTACTGTCCCCAACAGAACAGGGCCTACAGCAGAACCTCTCTCTGCTGGAGACATTCTGTCAAAACTGGGCGGTAGATATCAACCTTGACAAAACCAAAGTCATGGTATTCCAAAAGAAGGCCAGGTTACAGGAATCCAAACATGTTTTCAGGGTAAGAGGGACCACACTTCAGCATACAATGGAAAATAATTACCTAGGCATCATCATCAATGCATCCGATAGCTTTGACAAAGCAATAAATTCCCTCACAGAAAAGGCACGCAGGGCCTACTATAGCATCAAAAGCTCACTATATAAATTCAATCCTCCAATTACAATTTGGCTAAAATTATTTAACAGTATAATAAAACCCATACTTATGTATGGAAGTGAAGTGTGGGGCCCTCTAATGACACAGAGGCACACCTCATGGGACACAACACCCACAGAGAAATTTAATCTTCAGTTCTGCAAGGAAATCCTCAAGGTCCACAGAAACTGCCCAAATCATGCATGTAGAGCAGAGCTGGGACACTTCCCTCTCTCTCTACACATGATTAAAAGGTCAATTAAGTTCCAGGTGCACTTAGCACAAGCTGACCTTGACTCCTATAACCACAGAGCCTTTCTCTTTAACAGCCTCTGCCCAGAGACAGACCCCCTGAGTAACACCAGAGAAACCTGCCACCTCAAAATCGAAGACCTCCAAAATCTCTCCAAGACTCACCTAATATCAATCGACAAAGAGAACAAAATAAATTACATTAACAATTGGAAAAATGAAATTAAAACCATCAACAAATTGGAATGTTATCGCTCACTGGATAGAGAATACTCTCCAGCACAATATCTAATAAGCGTACAAAATCCCAAACAAAAACACACATTGACAATGTACAGGCTCTCCAACCATCAACTAGAGGTGGAAAAAGGACGGCATAAAAAAGAATGGAAGCCCAGAGAACTAAGAACATGTAAACACTGTTCTTCAGGAGAAGTAGAAACTGAGGTCCATTTTCTCCTCTCCTGCCCTCTGTACCAAACTGAGAGACAGGTTTTCCTACAGCAGATAACTGCAGCAGATTCATCATATCAGGGGAAAACAGCTGATGAACTGTTACAAGTATGTCTGGGAGAAGATCCACAATTTATAAAATTAGCTGCACAATATGTAACACTCTGCCATGATACTAGAAAAATACACAAACACTGATCAGAACCATTATTGATGTAATTTAATATTATTGTTGTTGACAACTTGCAACAGTCTAATGATGCCCAATCTTACCACACACACACACACACACACACACACACACACACACTTGTTAATATTTGAAGATCTTCAACCCATCATCTGTGAATGATCATGAGTCATAATGTGTTTGCAGAAAAATAACATAATTACTTCAGTTACGCTGCTACAGTTAACTTGTTTAGACTGAGAGTATGACCGGCCCTGGAAAGTACAAGAAATAATGTTGAAGCCTGTCAAGTGTTTTGCAAGTGAGCATGCCAATATAATGGACCAGTTAATGAACTTGTTGCATTCATTAACGCTTTCAAATGAGCTCTAAGAGACTCGACATTATCGGCCACTTACTTACAGCATGTAAAAACACCAACTTTAGGAGAGGAGGAGAGTTACGTTTGCGGTGAGGAAGCTTTAATAAGTTCTACTGGCTCTACTGGTTTCAGAGCCGGTTCTGACCTCCCTTGGGCCCTAAGCAAAATTCTGATAAGGGGCCCTCCTACCTGACCTTTTAGCAATGTAAACCTTTGCCATGGCCATAGTCAGACGTGACACCCGAGTGCTTCCACTTCAGTCCTCCCTCTTTTCTTTTCTTCATCTGACGGATTTTCAAAATAATAAGACATTTTTGACAATAATAAAAGCAGAAAATAATAAAATTTTAAAAAGTGAGCTTTGGCTCTGATGCCTGGTAATTGTCAAGTTCTCACAATAATATACAAGTAGCTTTATATATGCAATGTCATCATAAGCCTATACGCTATGTCTGCAGCTTTATGTCTCAAAATAGTCAAATATAACCTTAACAGCCTACAGGGCTGTCATCTACTGATGTATTCCAGATCTGTGGATTTCCACCAGTGGTTGAATGTAACTAACTACATTTACACCAAGCACTGTACTTCAGTACATATTTGAGGAACTTGTACTTTACTTCTATCGTATCCATCTTTATACTCCACTGCATCCCAGGGGCAAATATTGTAATGTTTACACCACCACATTTGTTTGACCGCTTTAGTTACTAGTTACCTCTCAGATTACAATTTCCCATCCTTTTTGGGTTCAGATTTATGGGTTCAATTCTACCTTTTCAGCTATTAAACTATTTTAAAATCCTCTTGGATTAGCAGACAGACAAAAAAGCTAAAAAGTAAAAACTTGACTTTTTAGAGATGTTTTTTCTTACAGGATTGCCACATTACAAACATGTGATGATCTTATACAATGTGATACATTGCTGTAGATTAAACTAAGCCGCAGTGTATAAAGTAGTTAAAATGAGCTCACCTACCTTAAACATCTACAGCAATAAAATAATATAAATGACATACACATTAATGCTGTAGTAATATTAATCCAAAAACAACATTTTTTAACCATTGCTATTACATTTTGCTGACAATAATAATAGGCCTATGTTTACTTAAGGTTTTGAATGCAGGACCTTAACTTGTAGTGGACTATTTTCACAGTGTTGTATTAGTACTTTTACAGAAGTAAAGGATGTGAATGTTTTTTCCACCCCTGACTAAACCTTGACTGAGAGACTAAATAATCATTGTTTGTCTTGTGCATCGAAGAGGATTGTCATCACCTCCATATGTTGTCTGGACTGGAGTCCACAGAGTGTGATGCGGGAAAACGACAGCTTTGTTTTGTGCACGCACAGATGAGCGCATATTCACAGGGTATGGTTATCATTCTCGAGGTGCAGTCCATGAACACTGTCACCCGTTGCCGTTTATCAAATATAGTAAATGGTTGTATTTCACTCTAACTTCTGTCAGGTACAAAGTCACAGAACACAAAGAGCAAGATACAGACTAAGAAGAGATGCTCTGTCCAGCCCAGCAAACGTTGACCAGAGAGAATCACTGGCACTGCAAGCTAGCACACATGAATTTAAAATAAATGTGAATTGCTGATCACACATGCAGGGGGTGAAACACAAGTTTACTCTCAGGTTTTTTTTTTTACTGTTGTCGTGAGCAGAAGGATAGTTCACTTCATACTCTCGTCTCTCAATTGACCTATGGCTAAGCCCCGCCCACTCCACTCACTCGGACAAACAGTCAACATTCGGTGACAGCTCTCAGTGCTTGCCCGCTTTCAGCAGCTCCCTCTTGGCGAGCGGCAGCTTAGTTCTCCCCCGGTCCAGCCCCGGATCTCTACTCCATAGCTGCCGTAGCAGCAGTTTGATAGCAGTACATTTAACCGCATTTGTAACTTTTATTAGGCTACACACAAGGTAGGGAGTTCATGTCTCGCCTGTCTCCCTCCTCTCCACACGGTGGTGAGTCCTCCGCTCTAACTGCCAGAGAGACAGACAGATCGAGCAGTGAAACCGCTAAGAGTGATTCACGGAGCTTGAAATCTGGTCAGCTCTGTGTATTCCTGGTAAAGTGCTGGGAGTTTTTTTTCCAGAAAATATACAGTTCGATGTCCACTTTAAGGTAATGCTTATCGCCAAAGAGGCTTGGGTATATCAGGCAGCCACAAGTCTACAAGTCCGTGTAATCAGCTGCTAACACTGCTGCTAACGTTAGCTGAATCACAGAGCAGACACTTATCTCGGTTGAGATGTGGCTTGGGAAAGGGTAGAAAATACACCCTGTCGCCCAGCCTCTTGGGATACCTAGTGTCAGAGTTGCATGTACCCCATGCACACCGTTTGACAATTTTAAATTTGTCAAAAAAAAAAAACATAAAAAGGAATGAAAACTGACTAACTCCAATGCATTTCAATGGACGTGGAGGCAGAGAATGTCCGAGTGTATTGGGTCAGCTATGCGCACTGTGATTGGCTCATCGCGTCTGGGGGCGTGGTTTAGCCATAGGTCAATTGTAAACATTGTCACTTGCTTTGACACTAGGGGAAGGTGGGGCCCTTGCATACCTTGTGGGGCCTTACGCAGGTCGCTTAGTGTGTGTATGGGATTGACCGGCTCTGACTGGCTCCTACGTTACTTAAGCTATAACATTGACTGTGGATACGGAAATTAACTCTATTATTTCATTATCGTTAACTCCATAAGCTAACATTTTCAATAGCGTTTCAACAAAGTGCATTGTTTGGGCATTACTGGGAAACTGGGCATTCTTGTCCTTACATAAATAGATCATGTGATTGTAATGTTTTTTGGAACCTCTATTTAGAGGACTGTGATGTTTTTTAACTTTGGGAATACCTGCTGCCTTACCTTTGTAATGCAGCTCACCAGAGTTTTCCCTTATCTCTGCCATGTCTCTGTGCCTTTAGTGTTCATTGGTTATTATTTGTTTGACTTGTAACCAATCAGAGTAGTGTTGTGGGCAGGATAATAAGTGAGACCACAGAGTAGTGAATGCTGAGGGGCATTCAAGGTAAAATAGAGTGTAAAGGAGACAAGGGGAGACTGAATCAAGGAGAATTATACAAGAAAGAAGAAATTAAGGAGAGACCCCTGCATCCTCTGTGAGTGTTTATATTGTGATGGTAGGATATCCTGCTACATGATGAAATTATTACAGACCTGCGGAGTCTTGTTTCTCGGTGTGTGTGTGTGTGTGTGTGTGTTGAGTGATCATGCCAAAGGTCATAACCCTTTGTTGTATCAATAGACTGAGCCACAGACTGTGCTGTGCAGATCCTGATGACAAGGAAAACTAAAGGGTTAAGGTTATTATTCTGATACTGACACTTATTTAATTTTTTTCACAATGTTTTTTTGGCTACAAGAAATGAACAAACATTTTAGATGATAAATGAAGCAAGCCAAACACATGCACATATTTGTGTGTGTGTATGTGTGTGTGTGCCACATCATCTCCTATCTTTTAATGATCTTATCATGCCTCCACCAAATTTGGATTTTTATTCAGTCCGAACTCACTTTTAAGTCCAGTACAACCCAATACAGTTGTTTATGAGTCATCACAATTAGCTTTAGCATTGCAGCATTGAGTTAAATGCCTTTAGTTAAAGTTAAATAGCTAGAAAGCTCGCTAACGCAGCAACTAAAGAAAAGCAGTGAACAGTTACAGAGTCAATAATTGTAACTGATTCTAAACCATTCACCTTTTGCTTTTATCTCAGTAAAAATGGGTTTTTGAAAGATGTTCTGTGCTCTAACAATGTGACTCAATATATTGACAGAGACGGCTTTTGACAAAGGAATCATCACATTTTTGTTGCAACTTGATACTAAGATTTGTTTAAAAAAGTAAATACAGACACAAAGCACAGATCTGAAATTTAAAACGGTACAGTGAAAATAGAAAAAAGGAGGTAACACAATTGTTTAGGTAAATTAAGCTTTTCAGCAGTTCAGAATATTGTACTACTCACTCAATTCTGTATTACGTGATAAGTTGAATGTATGCAAGCCCAAATCCAAATCAAACAAAAGGCAATAAATATTATCAGACAAATCAGAAATATAACTCAATAAATCAATAAATAATACAGTTAGTTAAACATGATTTTTTTTTAATTAATTAATTTCATTTTTTCCCCAATCAGTTGATTCACAAATAAAAATTGAAGATAAATACATGTTTTTCTGATATGTAGATTAACTGTGTGCTAAGACAAGAAGACAAGAAGACTTCAATGTTAAAAATGAGGTAATGAGCTGAATAGAGGTAAATTGATAAATTAATTGACAAATGTCATTCTCTTTTGGCAGTTTTGGGCTCCACACAAACAACACTGATGAAATGGTGATAAATATGGTCACTTACAAATACTTAACATAGTTTTTCTTTAAATGTTAATTGTGAAAAAATACTTATTCTCCAGAACTGTAGGTTCTCTATCGTCTCGAGACTATCTCTCCACACCGTTACATATTCCATATGTACGGGATATGATCCCCGCTGCTTGTCAGGGTACGTGGATAACTCTTTAAGACACACCGGCTTGCCCGGCCACGCCCTATTGCGTAGCTATAAAGCACCCGCGCCGGCGGGGAATCACTGATTGTTTGATCTCCACTCGTGCGTCAAGGTGCAAGGTTTCACAATCCGTGTTAGAAAAGGAAAAGAAGGTGTACAGCTCCAGTCCGCTTACCTTAGTAAGTCAGGGCGTCTGTCGTTGGCAGCCTCCCTGGACTGCTGTACTGTAGGCTCTCTCTGACTGTGTCAGCAACTCATCATCCTGCCTGGTCGAGCCAGAGGTCTCTGGCTCCAAGCAGTGGTGTCGGTGTGTGTTATTCCCAGCGTATTGCTCACGGTTTGTGGGCTAACGCGCTTGGTGGATACACGCTGAGTGCCGACCAGGGCTAACTAGTGCTCTCTCACCGGCGTATTGCTCGCGGTTTGTGAGCTGACGCGCTCGGTGGGGTCCACGCTGAGAACCGGCACCCGGATCGGCGGTGTCCCCTCCCGGGTACTGCTCGCGGCTCGCAGGCTGATCCGTTGGCTGCGTGCTATGTTTAGGACATGAGCATGCTCTGGCGTCTAAGGAAAATCCTCACTCTTGTATGGACTGTTATCCTGCACGCACTAGGGAGGCTCGTTGTCGTTTTTTTGTGGCAAAACGCGCAGGCTCTCGTATCTCTGAAGGGCCGAGGCAGAAAGCTGGGAGAATGGCTGTAGCCTCAGAGGGGAGGAGTGAACATTCAGGAGCCTGGCAGGCTCCATTGCCTCCTCTTCAACCTCTGGTGGTTCGGCCTCCACTTAGCTCCTTCCCACCCACACCTTCAGAGGTGTTGGGCAGGGGGGAAGGGGTGGCTGAGGACATGGACGTAGATGTGGAAACAGTCTTTTCCTCTGATGATAATGACCTCTCTTGTGCACAGCAGACAGTAGACGAAGCAACAAGGGGGGAGTCAGCCCGCTGGTTTGAGGAGGTGATTAACAGGGCTTCCAGGGCTCTGGGCGTTGCCCTCCCTGAGAACCCCCGGGCCACATCCTCTAGGTTTGAGGAGGATGTGGAGGCGAGCCCTGCACCTGCCCAGGTGCCCCTCCTACCTGACTTTAAAGAGCTGCTGCGCCAGCAGTTCCACTCTCCAGCTGCCGCCCACAAGTGGTCTGCGGCATGTCGCCGGTTTTCCAACGTACACGACAGGGATCAGATTGCTTGTGGGCCACTTCCCCCAGTGGACCGAACCCTCACTCCACTAGTTTCGCCCTCCAGCTCCATCCTCGGCAATGCCACCTGCTCTAGTAAGAACTGCAGGGTACCGGGGCCATTCTGTCCCTTTACCTCCGTGACTCGTCTCGTCAGGTTCAGGATGACACTAGTGTGGGTGAGGAGCTGCAGACGACCTCCTCATGCCTCTCCTCAGTGATGAAGGAGCAGGCTGAGGCAGCAGGCAGTGCCATGGCCTCCTTTTGGGTGGCCAGGCGACATCTGTGGCTGTCTCAATCCCAGCTTCAGCAGAAGGATAGAGACTGCCTGCTCAGAGTACCAATAGAACCCACGGCTATGTTCGGGCCTCATGCTACCGCCTTGATACAGCAGGCGCAGGAGAGCCGTCGCTGTGCAAAGGAGGTCTCAGGGGGCTTTGCCAGGCGTGCCAAAGGGCTCTAAGGGGTCAGTGCCATCCCGGTCTCAGGCGACTCCAGAGGCCTCGACATGGGGTTAGGGGGACCTTAGACTCCAGTTAGAGGCTTCCCGACGGTGTAGGTACTGCCGACAGGGCAGAAGGGGAGGACCACCTGCTAAGGCCGCAGGGTCCTCCAAGCGCCCTCAGCCCCTCTGACAATTACCGGGCCCTGGCCAACCTGTCCTGTCCCCTCCGTCTGCCTCTCGCGAGATGGCCTGGTTGGCCTTGCACTGTAAAATGTACTAAGTTCACTTTACTTAAAAAAAGTCAGGAAACCGATTGCCTCAAAATCTCCAGGTAAAGGAGCTAATTCATTTTAAGGTGTTATAGCTGAAAATAACTGTGTTTAGACAACTCAGATAATGGCAGTAAACTTGAGTGAAGTTAACTCAAAATCATTAATTGGGTTAACTATAAAAATATAAATTCAGACAACTCATACAATGGCAGTGAACTTGAGTATAATTAACTCAAAATCATTAGTTAGGTTGACTATAAAATGTCAATTTTGACTACTTAAACTTGTGAGTTATGTTAATTAAGCAGTACTCATAAAAATAAGTTGTCCTTACAAGTTTAAGTGTTCACATTACTAGCAAAATATCGGGAAACCGATTGCCTTGATATGTTCAAGTAAGCTGAACCATTCATTCATTGTCAGCCGCTGATGGTCGCGGTAGCTGCTTTATCCCTTTGTTCAAGGGGTTGCGGGGAGGTTTCTGGAGCCAATCCCAGGTATCTAAGGGCAAAGGCAGGGTACACCCCAGACGAGTCACTAGCTCATCACAGGGCCAAGGTGCCAAGTGTACATCAGGAGCAATTTTGGGGTTCAGTATCTTGCTCAAGGATACTTCAACAAGTAGCTCAGCGGGATTCGAACCAGCGACCTCCTGAACACTGGTCGAACTGCTCTACCTGCTGAGCTACAGCCACCCCTAAGCTGAACCAAAAGTGATAAGTTATTGAAGCGAAGAGACAACAGACAACAGTTTGAATGGAAAACAAAGTTTAATAATTACACTTTTTTTGTTCTGGACACAAATACATGGAGAAATAGGGTCCAGGCTTCAACTGATTCTGACTGGGAAGCTGATGGTCTTTGCATTTATGAGCATTAAATGTTGAGTATACATTGCTCTCAAAAATGCAGTTTTCATATGGACACTTCACAGTTTCCTTATTTTTAAGATGTTGGTGCAAATGGGAAAAAAAATTAGTTCTTTGCAGGGTTCTTCAAAATTGCAAAGAGGACAATTGAATATCACAGGGATTTCATCAGCTCCACTCGTCTGCCCATCATGTACTTCATGGGAGTGACTTCTGGTTAAATGCACTTTGAGGGCATTAAATGACTTAAATGAACACAGATAATCTGTGTGGAGGCATGGAATTGGAGTGAACCTACAAAAGAAACAACAAAATCAGTCAGTTAAACTGTAATTAACTCATAGCACAAGCATAGATTAAAGCTGTACACAATATCATTTTCTGGGCTTCGAAGCATCAGCACTAATCAGCAGCGAATATATATACATATATATATATATATATATATATATATATATATATATATATATATATATATATATATCATATATTTCATGAAAATCGATTTTCTGTTTTTGCAAAAAAAGGGGTATATATATATGTATATATATATACATATATATATATATATATATATATATATATACATACATATATATATATATATATATATATATATATATATATATATATATATATATATATATATATATATATATACATACATATATATATACCCCTTTTTTTTGCAAGTTTTTTCACAACTTTTTGTGATGTTTTCTTCTTCTTTTTTGTTGCAATTTTTAAAAACTGTCATTTTTGTCGTTCATGAAAATCGTTGATAGTTGCATCTCTACTCTCTTTCATTTAAAAGTTTTTAGTTTTCTACTGTTATGAGAAAAAAGGACTCAATTTCCCATGATGCTTTTGCTTCCTATTTTGGATGACGATAGGTCACGTGAGCCACAGCTGATAACAGTAGCCAATCCCATCAGCTGTGCGCAGGTAAACAGAGTTGGCTGAGGCATGACACTCGCCTGGATTACTATTTTTTCAATGAAAAAGTTTCCAGACTTGACAAAGAAGAGAGGATTGATGACTGATGAGATCTTGAATTTCTTAAGAGGGACACTTTCATCCTGTCCCGGATGGATTTATGGATATTCTCATGTGCATAATGCGTGGTAAATGTGTCTGTGACTTCTCAGTTAATAGTAATTACTTTACTGTCACTGACTGGTTAATAAGCGTGAAACATACGTGCTACCTATGCGACCAGTATAAAAAGGGACAACAGTAAACTTAAAACATATCCGCCATGTTAAAGAAAGGGGCCATGGACAACGACAAACTCATTTTTTTGTTTAATCAAGAGCTGAGGAATGAATTACATGCTTGCCAAGTTGAAGACTGTCCCTAAAAGATCAGCACAGTTGCTTTTTCAACTGTCAATAAGCATGCTGTGTTTGCTGAAACTCCAGTTATCCCTAAATGTTACAATATCCTTACAGAGTTTTACATAGAGCAACGTTACTTGAAGGGATGGTTAGCTTTAGCTTTCACATGACTGCAAAGGACCGACTCGCAGCAACAACAAAAATACGCCACTCACCTAAATAAACTTATAACCTATAATTTAGACTAGAGAGTCCAAGGCATGGCTAAATCATGAAACATAAAGTTAACCTCCAAACCTGGACCTACGGATAAATTATATGGCAAAGATAACGACTATAAGTTTGCTACATAGAAAACTAGTGAAACTTACCGTGACACTACTTAGCTGCAGCAACCGCCTTGTTGTTGACGGTTTACCGTTTCATTCAAAGCACGTTGTCACTCATCGGTGGGCAACTGCGCATGTACGTTCAACGAGAGCTGCCAAATGATGGCAAGTTTCTGCTGGTTATGCAGATGCGTCTTGCTCATTCATACCTCTAAGTTAGGTTACTTGCAGATGATGAGTTTGATTACTTGCCTCAGTAGAAAGTTGTCTTTACTAAGTTTAAGTGAGGATAGTCAACAGAGTAAGCTGGAATGAGTTAAGGTCACTTTTTTTTAAGTGAGATATACAATTACATTTTACAATGTGGTAGCGGATCCGTGGGTGGTTTCAACCATGACCCATGGATACCGTATACAATTCGCGAGCCGCCCACCTGTAACAAGGACGCCCACCTTTACAACCGTGAGCGATCCTCAGCAGAGAGCAATCTTGGGGGCAGAGTTGCCCACTCTCCTGGAGAAGGGGGCAATAAGGGAGGTGGCCTCTGGGGATCACCAGGCGGGGTTTTTCTCTCGCTACTTCCTGACCCCAAAGAGGGACAGGGGTCTTCACCCGATTCTGGACCTCAGGGGGTTTAATAGATACCTCCGGTCCCTGCGATGCCGGCTCCTGACAATCCCCAGGGTGAGACAGGCGATCACTGCAGGAGACTGGTTCGCCACCATAGACCTCAAAGACGCGTATTTTCTGGAGGGGTCACTGGTGGTTCCTGCGATTCGGCTTTGCCGGCAGGGTGTACGAGTTTCGGGTGCTGCTGTTCAGTATTTCTCTGGCACCTCGAACCTTCACTCACTGCATGGATGCGGCCCTCTCTCTTAAGAGACAGAGAGGGGTCAGAATCCTGAACTACCTGGATGACTGGCTGGTCTGTGCAGTCTCAGAGGAGCAGTGCCGCCACCACGTAGCCCTGCTGCTCGAGCACGTTCAGCGCCTGGGTCTGTGCCTGAACTGCAAGAGGAGCAGGCTCCAGCCTTCCCAGGTGACGACCTTCCTGGGGATGGTCCTGGACTCGAGGCGGGCGATGATTACGTTACTCGCTCTCTTACACATGCGACCTGTGCAGAGATGCCTGCTGCGCTTGGGTTTGTGCCCTCAGAGGTCCCACAAAACCAAAGTAGCAGTCTCACGGGCTCCCCTGCCCTGTGCAAGCTGGCAACCACTCTGTGGCAGTGGGCCCACCCGCTCTTCCTCTCACTCAGGGCCATACATGTGCCAGGGACACTCAAAGTCGCGGCAGATATCATGTCAAGAGGAGGGCCCCGGCCGGGGGAGTGGAAACTCCACCCCCAGGTGGTGTCCGAGATATGGCGCCACTTCGGCAGGGCAGAAGAGTTCTAGTGGAGCATGCACAGCTTATACTGGTGGCACCTCGGTGGCCCCACATGCCGTGGTTCTTGGCGATCCCGCCTCTGCTGGACGGTCCGCCATGGGAGCTCCCGCACCGGAGGGACCTGCTCTACCAGGCGAACGGAGCCCTGTTTCATCCTTTTCCAGCGGGGCTCAGGCTGATGGCTTGGTCCCTGAGAGGGAAAGGCTCCCGGCCTTAGCGTTGGCAGGGCCTGTGGTGGCAACAATGCAGCATGCCCGGGCACCATCCACGAGGGCTGCTTATTCATACCGTTGGCAGGTGTTTACGACCTGGTGTGAGTCTCAGCAGTTGGACCCTTACTTGGCTCCAGCTCAGGAGATCCTGCGGTTCTTGCAGTCCCAGCTAGAGGCACAGAAAGCTGCTGTAACACTGTGTGGCTTGGTGGCAGCAATCAAGGCAGTGTGTATCGGTGAGTTTGCACTGACTATGGAGGACAGTTTCCTCATTTCCCGGTTCCTTCGGGGGGGCCCAGTGATTCACGGTGCGTAACACTGGTCCTGCAGTTCCCCCCTGGGACTTGTCGTTCTTGGGGCCCTTCAGCGTTCCCCCTTCGAGCCCCTTGGCGGTGCTGATCTGAAGTGGCTTTCCTTGAAGACTGCCTTTCTGCTGACGACCACCTCGGCCAGAAGGGTGAGTGAAGTCCATGCCTGGTCGGTGCATGGTGACTGCTGTCGGTTCTCCCCGGATGGCTCAAGTGTGGTTCTCCGCCCCAACCCGGCCTTCCTGCCTAAGGTCCTTACTGAGTTCCACCTGTCTCAGTCAGTTGAGCTCAGGTCTCTCTCCTCTCCCAGTGCTGGCGAGGAGGTTGAGCAGGGCCGCTCTGCATTGTGCCCGGTCAGGGCTTTGGCCGAGTACATTCGGTTCACTCAGGCTGTCCGGAGGTCTGACCAGCTCTATGTGTGCTACGACCCTCGTGGTTGGGAAGGCCTCTGTCGAAATTCAGGCTGTCACACTGGGTTGTAGACACTATTCGGCAGGCCTACATACTATCGGGTGTGCCTGTCCCATCTGGGGTCCGGGCACATTCCATTCGGGGCGTGGCCACCTCATGGGCTTTGTGGCGGGGGGCCTCCCTTGCTTCCATATGCTCTGCCGCCACGTGGTCGTCTCAGTTGACCTTTGCTAGGTTCTATCGCTTGAACGTGGCCGCCAGCCCCTTGTTTGGGGAACGGGCGCGGCCCGCAGTGGACATTCTTGTCTCCCCCTCAGCCTTGCGTCTTGAGGGCTGATTGAGCGGCTGCTCCATGAACGGGCTGGCTTTTGCGTCTTGCGGGGCCTTTGGGTTAGCCCAAAGTCTTGCGGGCTTCCCAGGCAGCCCTTCCCTCCCATGAGTGGTCCTTGCGCCTTGCAGGGCCTACTTCTGTGAGTTGTATATAGTGTATATTTGTAAATAGTTAGTCTGTTACACGTTATGGTGTGGGATTGTGGGCTGCACCGTCTCTTCGCGGGGTGTCTTAAAGATCTATTCCGTACATATGGAATATGTAACGGAGTGGAGAGATAGTCTCGAGACGATAGAGAACGTTGGGTTACGTTGTAACCTTGGTTCTCTGAGTGGAGAGACTATCTCTCCAGTCCTTAGGCCGCTCAGAGACACGTTTTGATCAAACTATCAGTGATTCCACGCTGGCATGGGTGCTTTATAGCTACGCAATAGGGCATGGCCGGGCAAGCCGGTGTGTCTTAAAGAGTTATCCACGTACCCTGACAAGCAGCGGGGATCATATCCCGTACATATGGAATATGTAACGAAGTGGAGAGATAGTCTCTCCACTCAGAACTAAGAACTAAGGTTACAACGTAACCCAACGATACAATTACACTGAGAGTTTTCATCATCTACTGCTGACACATGGAGAATGTTGGTGTGTCTCAACACTTTCTGTAAAACCAGCAGGAAAATCTACAAATATTTCAAATCCTGTAATAAGTAAATAAAATCAGATGTAAAACACAGGAAATGGCCTTAGTTCCTGTGGCTGCACTAATAGATTTTACACATGTATATGTGTGGACTGTGTGTGCATTCATGTATGTCTGCCTCTGCCTGTCTGTGTAGTGAAACGAAGCCCTGTGTGTGTGTGTGTGTGTGTGTGTGTGTGTGTGTGTGCATGCATGTGTGTATTTGAATATTTGAGTATAAGAACATGATGCTTGAGAATTTATGGGAGCCTGTAACCTCTAATCTAGATTCAGATGAACAAAAGTAATGAGCTAATGGAGGAATTAACCCTCTGAGGACTAAGCCATGTTTGGCCCATTTTGAATACTTTTACATTTGGCTTTATAAACAATAAGTAATGTACATGGAACATCATGTGTTTGGCATCTATAGATTCAGAACAACCTTGGCTATCATAAGCATGCATGTAATCTTCTTAGAAATTAAGTATGAGTGAAAAAATTTACAACATACTGAAGGCTTTCAAAAATGAAAAGTACATTTTTGTACTTTTTTATTCAAAATCACACCTCAAACAACAAGAGTGAAGACTTTTTACACAAAAATATTATTTTCAATCCCTTGTGAAGATACATGTGCAGTTTTTGCATGAAATCTGTCAAGAACAATAAAATAATCCACACTCAATACAAACAGTCCGACTCGTTTTTCCCCCTCATTTTCAGGCATGCCACAGTGCAAAGCAAGGGCTCTTCAGGAAGTTGCAACTCGCTCACCCACCCACCTTTGCTCTCCTTCGCGCTCCGCTCGAAACTGGTGTCTCTTGTTATTGTCCCGCCTCCTGAAGGATATAGAATCCTCTGATTGGCTAGAAAGGGTCAAGGATATCTCCTACTGATTGGGAAAAAGAAAATATTCTACCTAGTAACTTGGTTCATTGGTAATTTGCGTGTTGCGTCTGCCTGAAATCCATTTTTTCATTGGCCTGTTACGCGGTGGAATGGAACAACAAGCTAGTGTCACACAGACACAAACCATACATCTCCGTTTTCAGCAGAATCTCATGAAAACAGTGTAAAAAAAAACACTTCTCTGTATCATAAACCGTTTCGGAGATATTTACGAATATGTAACGTTTTGGGCGGACCCGCCCAATCCGTCCTCAGAGGATTAAAGGCTTTAATGAAAGTAAGACGAGTGATAAAAATAAGTGGGAAAAGAGAAAACATAGGAGGCTGAGATGGAGAGGGGGAGGGATATGATGACAGAAAGTCAGCGATGGAGAATCAGGATGTGTAAGATGAGTGACAAGAGTTGAAGTGAAAGAAACATCATTATCGTCATCATCCTATTATTATTATAGATTGGATGTTACAGTCTAAAACCAACTACAGATGAGAACATTTTACCACTGTCGAAAGAATTTTCAAAAGTGTGAAATTTACTGGAGAGGTACAAAACTTGCCGAAAATTTTTTTTTAGATGATGATCCTAGCCTCAGATTTCACACTACAATAGTGATATTTTCCAAGAACGTAGCCACAGTTGTCTTCTTTCTTTTTTGTGCTTTGCACAGCCCACTATGGACACCTATAGCTTTGCTATAGAGGTGTCCATAGTGGGCTTGCAAGCACAGCCCACT